>LOEQ01010034.1:10256-20802 GCA_001685075.1 Bramus lutescens | reverse complement strand
GGCTATAGGATAAGGCCAGTTCAGGCACCCTCTCCTCTGCTGCCCAAGGACCTATCTGGGGAAATCTCCTTGGACATCTGGGAACCCCTCTAGCATCAAGTCTCTTGTCAACCCTAAAATGGCTCCCTTAATGAAGGTATCTACTTCCCTGCTCCCATATCCACCCTTCCTCCATTACAACCATCCCATTCCTCCATGCTACAATGTCATCTTTGCTTATTATTGGTTTTTGAAAGCAGTTTAAACTGAAACTTCCGAGTTTAATATTTGACAGCTGTTTGGGTATTTCCCATTATGTATTAGCCACTGGTAAAACACTGATATATGTGTGACAAAACACAAAGGGTGTATTTCATTTGGTGTGCTCTACTGTACATTGTTCCTTTGATATAGAAAAATAAGAATTCTTCTCATTTTCAAACTTGAGTTATTGTAAATTCATCATGCTGAGTTAATTTTTATCACATGTATTGAAATTTATAATATCTGAGCAGAATCAATAATTATTGAATATTATAAAATTGGTGAAGACTGTAAATTCAGGATTGGATGACAAAACTTTACAGATATACTGTGATCTTTTCTATGACCCTAGAGATCAAGAGCTTACCGTGGGGATCACATTCTTGCTGGTTTTCATGTTTTTGTTTATTGTTTAAATCAGTATGTAAGTATTGCCATCCTAAGCATTTGCTCCTGTTTGCAGTTGCACTAGTGGCAAAGCATGCTGCTTTCCTTTAAATAATTTTAGGTGCACACTTCTAGGTGAGCCATACAAATACCCCCTTATGATGTGACATTCCTTGTTGACACTTGAAGTCCACAGTTGATGTGGGAGTCTCATAAAATTATAAATTTTTCTAATATGCCAACATTTTTCTTCTTAATGAAAAGACTTTTCCTTTAGGTGGTATTATGTCTTCATTTATGGCAGAGAAATCCAATTTCTATCTATTTCTCCCTAAGGGACCACTGGTATGCCAGCAGGTTCTTCAGGGTGAGGGATCTCAGGCCCTGTGTTTGTCACATTCTTCTTCAGAGTGAGGGGTCTTAGGCCCTGTGTTTGTGACACTCTTCATTAGGGTGAGGGGTCCCAGGCCCTGTGTTTGTGACACTCTTCTCCAGGGTGAGGCCCTGTGTTTGTACAAACAATTTGATGTTTCCCATTCATCCATTCCCACTTGATTTTTCATAAGAAAGTCTAAGAAATGTCAAGAATCTGTAGAATGTTCAATGAAAATTAAGATATTTTCTTTGAATTGCAAACTTTACCAGGAAAACTGTGTTTATTTTTGGGTTATAGGGAAGAAAATAAAGAAATCAGAACTACATTAACTGCAGCTGCTTCTAGTTAGTAGGTGACAGAATAGAGATCCATTCCTTAAAATTGATCAGAATCATTCACTTTAATTGCTATTTACAGTGTTTTATTTTTCCAAATTTTACACTAATTTATCTGCTTCCAAGAAACACCACCTCAGAGAGATATACCTGCCTTTCCTGCCTAATTACTGAGATTGCATGCGTGTGCCACTATTTTCAACTCGAAAATAACTTCAATGTTAAATAAAAATAACAAAGTATGTGTCTTTCAGCTATTTGAGATTCCTCTGTTGAGAGTTCTCTGTTTAGGTCTGTGCCTCATTTTTTTTATTGGATTATTTTGTTCTTTTGATGACCAGTTTTTGAATTCTTTGTATATTTTGGAGATCAATCCTCTGTCTGATGTGGGGTTGGTGAAGTTCTTTTCCCATTCTATAGGCTGCCATTTTGTCTTTATGACTGTGTCCTTTGCTTTACAGATACTTTTTAGTTTCAGGAGGTCAACATCATCAGCCATTAGAGAAATGCAACTGAAGACAACACTGAGATTTCACCTTATACCTGTAAAAATGTCCAAGATCAAAAACACTGATGACAGTTTATGCTGGAAAGAATGCAGGGTAAAGAGAACACACCTCCATTGCTGGTGGAAGTGCAAACTGTACAACCACTTTGGAAATCAATATGGTGATTTCTCAGAAAATTAGGAAACAACCTTCCTGTAGACCCAGCAATACTGCTTTGGGTAGATACCCAAAGGATACTCAATCATACCACAATGTCATGTACTCAACAATGCCCATAGCAGCATTATCTGTAATAGCCAGAATCTGGAAACAACCTTCATGCCTCTCAACCAAAGAATGGATAAATAAAATGTGGTACATTTACACAATGGAGTACTACAGAGCAATAAATAAACACATAAATAAATATATAAACAAATAATGACATCTTGAAATTTGCAGGCAAATGAATGAATCTAGAAAACATCATATTGAGTGAGGTAACTCAGACCCAGAAAGACAAATATAATGAGTACTCAATCATAAGTGACAGTTAGACATAAAGCAAAGAAAAAGCAGCCTACATTTCACAACCCCAGAGAACCTAGAAAACAATGAGAACCATAAAAGAGACATACATGGATCTAATCTATATGGGAAGTAGAAAATGACAAGATCTTCTGAGCGAATTGAGAGTGTAGGGATCATAGGCGAGGGCAGAAAGAGAGGGGGAGGAAGGGGAGCAGAAAAAATATCTATCTCAATAAAATCAATAAAACATAATAAAAAAGAAAATAACAAAGTAAATACTCATGTGTGAAACACTTTTCAATGTAATATACTTATCATGTTACCTACTCTCTCAGTTCTCCTAGGCAGACACCTCCCTCCCAAATCATAGGACGTGTCTGCCAGATGACTAGGAAGGCTTCCTGCCAATGGAACATCCTCACTGACTTCTAACAGGCACAATCCTCATTTGTCTCCCCCCACTTCACTGTATCCAAGCCTCGAATTCCAGCAGAAACTCTCTGCCTAGACACAGGCCACAGCTTTCAGAAGACCAAGTAGGTGACCTGACCATGTTCTTCCTCTCTCTTGGTGTCCCCCAACACTGTCCCCAATCCCCCCAACTCTCCTCATCACTGTATCCTATCCCCTAATTAAGAAAGAGTCTTCCTCTAGGACCAGAGGCTAACCAGACAACTCCAGCCTCCAGTTGGGTAGAGGTGCCCTACTCAATCGCAGGCCAGAACATACCATAAGACCAGAAAGAAAGCAGAAACCAAGAAATAAAGCATCTAACAAAGACAATCCCAGAAATGGGCACATAGGGCTATAATGACCCCAAACCCATAAACCTAGTCATCAGTATAAGATCTCAATCAACAATAGCCAGGTTAATATATCATCACCAGAGTTCTGCTATGCTATTACAACAAGCACTGAATATTCTAACACAGTATAAACACAAGAAAAAGACCTTAATATCAACTTTATGAGTTAATAGAGGTTTTAAAGGAGACATGAATAAATCTCTTAAAGAAATTGATAAAAAGGTAAAAAATGGAGAAATGAGTAAATCCCTAGAAGAAAGTTAAGAAAAAAGAAAACAACAAACAGTTGAAGGAAACAATTAAAACTTTTCAAAATCTGAAGATGGAAATAGAAGCAGTAAAGATAATATAAACAGAGGGAATTTTAGAAAAGGAAAATCTACATAATTGAACAGGAAGTGCAGACACAAGCATCACCGACAGAATGCCAAAGATAGAGATCTCAGACACTGAAGATATAACAGAAAAAATAGATATATTAGTCAAAAATTGTTAACTCTAAAAAAAGTCCTAACACAAATCATCCAGGAAATCTGGGACACTATGAAACGACCAAACTCAAGAATAATAGGAATAGAAGAAGCAGAAGAAACCTATCTCAAAGACGCAGAAAATGTTTTCATAAGAACATAGAAGAAAATTTTCCTAAGCTAAAGAAAAAGATGCCTATAAAAGTACAAGAAGCACACAGAAGATAAAATAGATTAGTCCAGAAAAGAAAGTCTTCTCACCACATAATAATCAGAAGATTAGATAAATGGAACAATGAAAGAGTATTAAAAATCTAAAAGGGAAAAAGAGCAAAACAAATATATATATATATATATATAGACACATCAGAATAATTATGCCTGACTTCTCAATGGAGTGTCTAAAATTCAGAAGTATCTGGAAATATAAGAGATCACAGATGCCAGCCCAGACCACTACACCCAAGCAGAACTTTTAATCACTCTAGGTGTAAAAACTAAGATATTCAATAATAAAGCCAAATTTAAATAATATTTAGCCCTAGAGAATTTATTAGAAAAAAACTCCAACCCAAAGGGGTTCACTCCAACCATAAGACACAAGAAATGAATAATCTTTCACCAACAAAACCAAAAGAAGAGAAATACACATTCATATACACACACGGTCAAACACGTACATGCCTCCACCACCACCACCACCAAAATAACAGGAGTTAACAATCATTGGTCATTTATGTTATTTATATTTCTCAATATCAATTGATTCAATTCCCTAATAAAAAGACACAGGCTAACAGAATGGTTGTGAAAACAGAATCTATTCTTTTGCTTTGTAAAAGAAATATGCTTCAACATCAAAGACAGACATTACCTCAGAGTAAAAGGTTACCAATAGATTTTTTCAAGAAAATGCATCCAAGAAGAAAGCTGGTATAGTCATTCTAATGTCTAACAAAATAGATTTCAAACCAAAATTAGTCAAAAGAGATGGGGAAGGACACTTCATGCTCATCAAAGTAAAAATCCCCAGTGGTGAATATTTAGTTCTTAACATCCAAGGCCAAAATGCAGAGGACCCACATTTTTAAAGGAAACACTACTTAAGCTCAAATCACACAGTGCCTCACAGGTTGATAGTGTGGGTCTTCAACATCTGACTCACACTAATGGACAGGTAGTCAAGACAAAAACTAAGCAGAGAAATATTGGAACTAACAGACTTTATAAATCAAAAAGACCTTATAGATCTCTAGAAAATACTTTGCCCAACCTAAAGAATATTCCTTTTTTCTTGGCACCTCATGGAACTTTATGCCAAACTGATCACACACTTAGTGACAAAATAAGTCTCAGACTATACAATAAATTTGAAAATAAACACCTGCATCCTGTTAGACAACCACAGATTAAAGCTGAATTTTTAATAACAGAACCAGCAGAAAGCATGTAAACTCATGGAAACTGAACAATTCTCTACTGAATGAAAAACTGGTCAAGACAGAAATAAATAGTAAAATTAAAGTCTTCTTAAAATTTCATGAAAATGAATACACAACACTCACAAGTACATGGGACACTATGAAAGTGGTACTAAGAGGAAAGTTCATAGCACTAAGTACCAACATTAAAACAAAACAGAAAACAAAAATTAAGACACAAAACCTGGCGAGATCTTACACTAGCAACTTAACAACACTCCTGAAAGCTTTAGAACAAAAAGAAGCAAACTCACCCAAGAGGGGTAAATGGCAGGAAATAATAAAACTGAGGGATAAAATCAATAAAATAGAAACAAAGACAACAATAAAAATAATCAATAAAAGAAAGAATAGGTTCTCTAATAAAACCATCAAAATAGAAAAGCATTATTTAAACTAATTAAAAGGCATAAAAGAATATACATATTAACAAAATAAAAAACAAAAGGGTACATAACAGCAGAAAATAATAGCAGTCATTAAAATTTACCAATAAAAAAAAAAACAGGGCCCGCAAACTTCTCTGCAAAATCCTACAGTGCTTTCAAAGAGTTAACATTATTCTGTTTCTGCTTTGTGGAATAATATGAAGAGTATTAATGTTAGACAGAAACTATCCAGAAATTCATCAGAGAAAGAGAATTACAAACCAATTTATAAACATAGATGCAAAAGTACTCAAAAACTGTTGATAAAGCATAATCAACTATTCTTCATCCCAGAGATGGAGGAATGGTTCAACATACAAAAATCAGTTAATGTAAGCCACCACATAAACAAACTGAAAGAAAAAAATGCATGATCATCTCATTAGATGCTGAAAAGGCCTTTGACAAAATCTAATACACCTTCATTATGAAAGTCTTTCATTAGACATACAAGGGACATATTTAAACATAATAAAGATGATATATAGCATGCCTATATTTAGCATCAAATTAAATGAAGAAAAATTGAGAATAAATCCACTTAAATCAGGAATAAGACAAGGCTCTCCACTCTCTCCATCTCTATTCAATATAGTACGTGAAGTTATAGCTAGAGTAATAAGACAGGAGATCAAGAAGATACACATTGGAAAGGAAGAGGTCAAAGTATTGTTGTTTGCAGATGATAAGATAGTGTACATAAGATGAACTATAAATTCCACCAGTGAACTCCTATAGCTAGGAAACATCTTCAGAGACATGGCTGGATAAAAAATAAACAAATAACAAAACAAAATAAAACAATAAAGCAGTATCCATCTTATATACAAATGAAACACAGACCAAGAAAGAAATTTGTATAACACCTTTCACAATATCCTCAAATATTATATCTATGAATATCTCTAACCAAGCAAGTGAAAGACTTGTATGACAAAAACTTGAAGTCCCTGAAGAAAGAAATTTTGGAAGATTATAAGAAGATGACAAGCTCCCCCATTCTCATGAATCAGTAGATTAACATAGTAAGATGGCCAACCTAAAAAAAAAAAAAACAATCTACAGACTCAACACAATTCCCATTAAAATTCCAACATAATTCCTTACAGATTTTTAAAGGACAACTCTCAATTTCATATGGAAAAACAAGAAGCCCAGAATATCTATAACAATCACTTACAAGTAAAAGAACTTCCAGGTGTATCACCATCCATTATATTAAGCTTCACTACCAAGCTATTGTAACAAAAGCTGCATGATAGTGGCATAAAGCAGAGAGGTTGATCAATGGAATCAAATCAAAGTCTGGAATATAAATCCAAACACCTATATACACTTAAATTTTGATAAAGAAGCTATAAATACAGAGTGGACAAGAGAAACATCTTCAACAAATGGTGATGTCTTAAATGGATGTCTGTATGTAGAAGAATGCAAATATATGTTACGTTCATTACTCTGCACAAAATTCACATCCAAGCAGATCAAAGACCTCACCATAAAACCAATTACACTGACCTTGATAGAAAAAAAAAAGTGGGGACTAGCCTTGAATCTATTGGCACAGAAGACAACTTCCCGAATAGAACACTGATGATGTAGGTGTTAAAATCAATGATTTATAAATGGTAACTCATAAAAATGAAAGGTTTGTGTAAGACAAACGACATCATCAAAAGAATCAAATGACAGCCTATAAAATGGGGAAAGATTTTCACCAAGCCCACATCTAAGAGAGAACTAATATGTAAAGTATATATAAAACTCAAGAAACTAGACCTCACTAAATGAAACAAGCCAATTAAAACATGCGGTACAGATCTAAACAGAATTCTCAACTTAAAGAAATTTTTAACATCCTTAACCACCAAGGAAATCCAAATCAAAACTACTTCAAGATTCCATCTTATACCTGTCAGAATGGCTAAAATTAATAACACAAGTAATTTTTATATTAGAGAGAATGTGGAACAAGAGGAGCTGGTGGGAGAGCAAACTTGTATAACACTGTGAAAACCAATAAAGAATTTCCTCAGAAAATAGGGACTCAATCTGTCTCAAAACTTAGAAATACCACTCTTGGGCATATACCCAATGGACGATCCATCCTACCACAAGGATACTTGCTCAACCATGTTCCTTTCAGCTTTCTTTATAATAGCCAGAATATGTACACAACCTAGGTGTCCTTCAACAAAAGAATTGGTGAAATCAAATGATAGTATAGATATAGGTTTCCAAGAAACTGAAATTGTTTATGAGAAAATGTTTATATCGAGTATAGCTTTAGTCATAACTTTTTTTACTTTTTAACATTTTTATTAACTTGCATATTCATGTTGTATTCATTTATTGATTTTTCTCTTTTTTACTCTACAGGTCCTCTGCATATGTATTATGGTTTCCAGTTTTTTGTTTCTATGCTATTCCTGAGTATGTAAAAAAGTGGGTCTCTACACCAATATCTGTTTTTATGTCTTTTCATGGGTTCCTTTTCTTTCTCTGCTATGTGTGTCCTACTCTGATGTGTTAGCTTTTGCTTTATGCTATTAAATTTTATTTCATTTTTAACACTCAGAAGCCCATTTGCTTTCTAAAGAGTGACAGAAATGGGGTGGATTCAGATGAGAAGGGATGAGAGAGGAGGAGGAATCAGAGGGAGAAATCATATTCAGGATTGTAGGGACCCGGTCTACCCTTGTTCTTGGGGTTCATCTCGAGGACAGTTTTTGGTCAGCTAACTAAAACATTTTGTTTGTTCCTGTTCTCCCTCTGCCCCACCTGGTGATTAGCTGTAGGGCATTGTTTACTCCATTTTTGGTGTGGTAATTTCCCACGAGCCTGGGCGGAAATCCTTGTACAGCAGCGAGGTATATAAGGATTTCCCCAAGGTTAAATTCGCTGATCTCCTTTCAAATGACGCAGGTCTCTTTGTGTGTTCTTTCAATCTCCAGGCCCTTGCCAGGTTCACATACGGTACAGTGGCACGCGAACTGTACCGAGAGGGTAAAACAGAATCGGGTGTTACACAGGATATTCTGTATAAGAAAAAAAAATCTATTTTCAATGAGAATATAAAGAAAAAATAAATTTGCTAACTGCTGTGATGATTCTAATAATAAAAATGTGAAAGGGATAAAAAACACAAAGTAAAATAAAAGTAGAGGTGTAGATATAAGTACCAGTGAAATGTTTAATGAGCTATTGTAGCTTCAGAGATAATCCATGGCTCCTTAGTGAATTATGTCATCATGTATTCAGGAAAAAAAGGGTTAAGACATTGGATTAGAGGACATCTTTAGATCGCAAGTCCCCCTCTTGAATCTCTTACATTGTTGGTGACAGTGAATTATGATGCCTGATGGAAACAGAGTAATAGAGGGGAAAGCTTTACTTTTTATTTATTTATATTGTGTCTGTGCTTTTGCATTTGTTTGCATGTGTGCTTCTGTGTATCTGTGTACACTTGTGCTACTGAGCATGTATGGAGGTCAGTGGACAACTTTCAGGAGTTGTTTCTTTCCTACCATGTGGGATCCAGGGACTGAACCTAGCTTTTAATACCCTAAAAAAATGTTTTTTAGGTCTTAATATTCCTGCACTAGAGTAAGTGGTAATTTAGTAATTAATATACAACATTTAAAAAATGTGAACGTTTAAAAATACTGTTAAATTTTTCATTGTGTTTTATTTTTACTTAGGGCAAGAATAATGAAAAGACAATTCTATTTAACTCTGAGGCTTTCATATGTCTGTGTAAGATCATACTCTCAGTACTGTCCATCTATTGTGTTGTGTATTATATCTAATGTGTTATGTATCATAACTAGTGAATTGTGTATTGTATCTATTGTGTTGTGTATTGTATCTTTGTGTATTTTGCATTAATTTATTTCTTTAAAAATCACATCAGCAACATTTATAACAAAGTCCTTGTATATGGAAAGTGATATACAATGAGCATATATTGGAAACCTCTTTATCCTCTGGATGTTAGGTAAGTGACATTGAAAAAAATGATTGGCAGCGAATTCTATTCATTGCAGTTGACATTTATTGACAGTCTAAACAGTTAAGGGCATAAAAATAATGAAAAGATTGCATCCAATCCAGATAAGTTGAATATATTTTTCCAAAGAGATATTTTTATAACTAGATAGAAAAGAATATTTGCTTCTTGTAAATCATCAAATATTCAGAGATTATAATACACTATATCATATGTAAGACTGTGAATAATGTAAATTTTTGACTGAAGTGGAAATCTAAAATATAAAAAAGAAAGGGCTATTCTTTTAGCAAATAATGCTTTGTGGGAAAAATTGCAATGAAACATTCCCTTTAGTGACTGACAAGACACACGAGAAAGAGGGGGGTGTATTTTCTCCTTGTATATATATGCTTATGTGTGCAGCTCTCTATGTATGTTTTATAGGATTTCTGAGTGTGTGTGTGTGTGTGTGTGTATGAGAGTGTGTATGCCTGTGTCTGAGTCTGAGTGTGTGTATGTATGTGTCTATGTACATGACAGTATATATGCATGTGGGTGTGTATGTCCCTATATAATGTGTTTGTGCAGGAAATCTTTCATGGATAATTTATTTATAATATTTGTTTTCCTTCCAACTTTCTTAAAATAGATTCTTTTCCCACACAATATATCCTGATTAGAGTTTCACCGTCCTTTACTCCTCTCAGCAATTCTCTACCTCCTCTACTTCTCATAGTCTCTACCTTTTTGTTTCTCAATAGAAAAATAGGGTTCTAAGATATATAACAAGAAAGATCACAGCCATTATATCAAAATTGGACAAAACAAACCAACAGAAAGAAAAGAGCCTAAGATAAGGCAAAAGAATCAGAAATCCACTTGGTCACATACTCAGAAATCCTATAAAATACTAAATAAAGCTATAATATACATGCAGAAGACCCAGGACAACCCTATTGTAGTGAATGGGGAGAAGGCCTGGCCTGCTTTTTGTCCGGCCGGCTCCCGCA
>LOEQ01010033.1:16622-29134 GCA_001685075.1 Bramus lutescens | reverse complement strand
ACCTCATCTGGGTCTTCTAGACCAGCCATTTGCAGATCCTCAACTCACCCTGTTTGATGACGGAAGTTCCCTTATAGATAGATCAGGAAACTGCCAGGCAGCGTATGCAGTGGTCACTTCCACTAGCATAGTTGAAGCGACCTGCCAGCCAATGGGAACCTCTTAACAAAATGCCAAATTAATTGCCTTGACAAGGGCTCTCCAAATAGCCAATAGTCAATGGGCTAGTATCTATATTGACTTCAAATATGCCTTCTTATTAGCCCACACTCATTCTGCACTCTGGAAGTAAAAGGGCTTTCTTACTACCTAGGAAACTCCCATAGTTAACAGACCCCTTAGAGCCAACCTCTTGGAGGCCCCCCATCTTTCTGCAGAAGTAGCCATTATTCACTCTAGGAGACACCAATCCTCAAAGGACCCAGTGGCCTTAGGCAATGCCGAGGCTGACTCAGGGGCCTGGGTGCTGTCATCTAGCTCCTCTGATTCCACAGAACATATTTTGTTCTTAACTACCTCCTACCAGCTCTGTTACCAAACAAAAGAGAAGGACTAGCTCATAAAAATGGAGACCACAAAAACAAAGGATGGATAGTTCTATTTAAATAACCAGCTCATCCTTCCTCAAGACCAGGCATTGTCAATCATTTCAGACATCCACCAGACCTTACACATAGGCCCCAAAGCTTTGTTCCACTCCCTGGAGCCCCTATTTGACCCCACCCATCACTGAGATAGTATTTCACAGGTTCACTCCTTTTGCCAGACATGTGCTCAGGCCAAACCCCAAGGGTCTGTCTCTCCCCATATGTCAGTCTCTACATCAGCTTCATGGACACCAACTGGGTGAAAATTGGCAGGTTGATTTCACCAATATGCCTACTCATAAAAAACTCTGTTATCTCCTAAGACTTGTGGACATATTTACAGGATGGATAGAAGTATTTCTGGCCTCCAGGGAAATGGCAGATGTGGTGGGTCAGGACCCTTAGACCACATTATTCCTCAGTTTAGCGTCCCACAGACCATCCAGAAGGACAATGGGCCAGCCTTCACTTCCAATGTCATGAAGCTTGTGTCAGAAGCTCTTAACATACTCTAGAAATTCCACATCCTCTACCATCCATAATCCTCCGAAAAGGTGGAGAGGGCCAATGGACTCATCAAACAACACCTAATCAAACTCTCCATTGAACTCAGGTTATCTTGGCCCTTCCTTCTTCCCATGGCCCTTACTCACCTCAGAACTATCCCACCTTTCCCATGGGTCTGAGCCCTTTCTATCTCCTTTATTGCAGGCCATTTCTCCTTACCCATCACCTCCCAGTCCAAACTCCTCCACTGGTGGGGTACCTACCCTACCTCTCCCTTCTGAGGCTCCTTCTCTGTTCACATGCTGACAGTTGTCTACCTGCCCCCACACCAGTGGACTCTAATGCCCCTAAACCTGCCCCTCTCTTCCCAGGGGATGGAGTACTCCACAAAAAGCTAGCTCCCAGGTCTCTTGAACCTTGATGGATAGGACCTCACATGGTCATCCTCACCACCCCCTCAGCTGTGCTCCTGAATCATCCATGCTGGTACCATCTCTCTAGGCTCAAGCGGGCACCTACTCAGGATACTTGTTCTGTCCAGCAGTTAAGAACTTCCACCTTCCAGTTTTCCAAGATGCCACAATGAAGGGCCTATCTACTCCTCATCCTGGCATACTCATCTTTGGTGATAGAAACAAGACAGGTAATAGCAATATTTTTTCTCCTAGACACCTGCCTTCTTGTCTTCTTCAAGGAACAGATAACTGCCATCTTCGGGATGACAGTAAACAGGATGGGATGCCTCTCCTGGCACACCTCTCCCTGAGTGTAAACCCACCAACACCCAGCTCTCCCTTCCCCCACATTGCCCCATGCCTGTAGGAAGTATCCAGACTTAAGTTTATGCTCCTTTGTCCAAAGAGAACCTAAAATGTTGGTCATAAGAATTACCTCAGCTTCCTGTCACCATTGGAATGCAATCCAGCCCCTGGCATTCATCTTTGTAAGCCCCCTCCCCTGTGCCGCCAAACCTTAACCCCTCCTTCCCCAGGAAAGGCCAAAACCACTCCCATAGGCTATTTAAAGTGCTCCCCAGAAAAATAAACACACTGTCTTCCCTCTTTGGTAGTCATGTTGGCTTTCCTTTCTGCCCTCGTGCCACCTGCGAACACAGACATCCAATTAAACCTGGATATTTTTTAATTTATATTGATTTGGTCTGATTGGAATCAATTGTGTCAGCGGAGAGGCTCATTTTTAGGACTTTTCCTAACATGGGATATTTCTCTATATCACACCTATCAATTCTCGCACATGTGTNTCGTGCCACCTGCGAACACAGACATCCAATTAAACCTGGATATTTTTTAATTTAGATTGATTTGGTCTGATTGCAATCAATTGTGTCAGCGAAGAGGCTCACTTTTAGGACTATTCCTAACATGGGATATTTCTCTATATCACACCTATCAATTCTCGCACATGTGTTGATCTTCTATTAAAATAGATCTGTCTTTTTCTGGATGTGAAAACGTTCATCCTACCATTTGAATAATGTTGCATGAACATCAAAGTAAAAAATATCTTTGTAGTTCTTAGATATCCTTATCATGGGTTTTAGGTAGCAGAAAATCACTGAGTTATAGAGTAATTTCTTTTTTTTTGGTATGTTACAATAATACAATGATATCATATCCCATAGAACTGATAGTCTCCAGGGCTAAAAAAACGAAATATTGATTTTAAAATAAATGCACACACAAAAAACCAAAACAATCAATGAACTAATAATTAAACTCTGCCTAGAAGAAAATTTTAGGTCCTGATGGATTCACAGTTGAACTTATCAACTTTCTTAATCTGTACAACTATCCTATGGAACTCTTCAACTCTGAATATTGATTGGTTGTAATTTTCTCTAATGATCTTTTTCTCCTACTCCAAAATAAAATATTCGCTCATGAGTATTGAGGACCACAAGTATATGTGGGTGTATGAACAAATATATAAACTGTAATTAGGTATTATGCTTGTTTATTCAAGTGGTGGATATAGGTTCTGCCTCACAGTCCATTATTCCGCTAGTCCTGGAGTGTTGGGAGATTTCCAGTGTCACGCTTTATATCTTTCTTGCTGTTCAGGCCTATGGCCCCATTAGAGAGCTACTGGTAACTGCCAAGTTATGCATGCCACTAATGTATTATTGTGCTATGCTGGTATTTGGTATCATTTTTGAGTGTCGTAGCTGAATAGGACAGTTGGTGCTTCCATCGTCTAGAATACCTTCTGGCACCTTCTAGTACCATGATAACTAGTTTTCAGGGAGAAAGCTGTCAGATCAGTTTCAGATCTTCTTCAGCAATAGGAAAAATTACCTTACACCTCTCTAGGGTCAACCAAGGACAAGAGTAACAGCGTATAATGTTTTGGAAGTCTCTTGAACAACCCTAACAACTCAAATGCCTGGTGTTGCAGTTTTTGTTAGATTGTCTTTCATTTTTAGAAAAATATTACTAACCTAGATGAAAATTTTTCATTTAAATTTTATTTTTATGTATAATCTTACAGTATTATGAAAACATAATTCCATATGAAATTTTAGACATTCACAATGTTGTTTCCCCTTTTCTTCTTCTATATTTATCACTCTACAACACCCTGTTAAAATACTTTTTTATCTCATTTTATCAGATCACTTGTATCCTTCTATTAACCTCTGTTTCTCCCATGAACCCACAGTCCAGAGATGGTTCCTTTTTACTTTTCAAGTTTCTGTAATTTCTACAGCATATGTACTCACATCTGAGGACTGAGAGCTATGGAAACTCAGATTAGAGAGAACATGTGTTTGTCTTTTTTTGTCAGGATTACATCATCCAATTTGAACTGTTCTAGCTTCAGATATTTACAACAGTATTTAATTGAGAAATGTTTGAATCTTTGTTCATGTGGAATATCAGTGTGAAGCTGTTACCATTTTCATTCCATTTGCTTGAATTTATTTATATTGTATGTGTATGTTAACATNTGTATCCTTCTATTAACCTCTGTTTCTCCCATGAACCCACAGTCCAGAGATGGTTCCTTTTTACTTTTCAAGTTTCTGTAATTTCTACAGCATATGTACTCACATCTGAGGACTGAGAGCTATGGAAACTCAGATTAGAGAGAACATGTGTTTGTCTTTTTTTGTCAGGATTACATCATCCAATTTGAACTGTTCTAGCTTCAGATATTTACAACAGTATTTAATTGAGAAATGTTTGAATCTTTGTTCATGTGGAATATCAGTGTGAAGCTGTTACCATTTTCATTCCATTTGCTTGAATTTATTTATATTGTATGTGTATGTTAACATGTATTTTCTATTTTAAATTGATACTAGCAATGTAGAATGTGTTTGGGACTTAGCTTTCATTCTCTAATTTTTGAAAATTATTTAAGAACTCAGTTGGAGTTCTTTTGAAGTATAGCAGAATTCTGTCTGTATTCCATTTCAGCTGGAGTTTTTTTTTTAGATACAAGTATTTTCTTTCTTTTTTTGTTGTTGTTTTGTATGTTCGTTTGTTTATTAATCTTTCAATCTCCTCGTTTTCCAAAGGTTGTTAGGCTTTGGTCTTTTCTTGCAAGTTTGCATGAATCTAGAAATTCATCCATTTCTTTTANAAGTATTTTCTTTCTTTTTTTGTTGCTGTTTTGTATGTTCGTTTGTTTATTAATCTTTCAATCTCCTCATTTTCCAAAGGTTGTTAGGCTTTTTGGTCTTTTCTTGCAAGTTTGCATGAATCTAGAAATTCATCCATTTCTTTTAAATTTTCCAACTTTTTGGAGTAGCAAGTTTTTACAATATTCCCTTATAATAATCTTAATTTTTAGATTCACTGATTATTTGTATTTTTCATTAATTTATGTTTTAACATTTATGATTTATTTGCATCTACTGGATTTAGGTTTGCTTTGTTCTTGTTTTTCCAAATTATTGAGCCAAGTCAGTAAGTCATTTATTTGTTGTCTTTCAAACTTTTTTCTTTATTTTGCAGTCAAACCACAATTCTTCCTTTCATCCCTCCTACCAAACCTTCTCATCTCCCCCACCAGCCTAGCCCCCATTCCCTCCTCCCAATGTGTAAGAGCTCCCATTGCGAGTCAACAAAATCTGGCATATTAACTTAGGGCAGGAACGACATGTACAGATCCACAATCAAGCACCAGGCTGTGATCGGGAATCCAATGGAAGAGAGGGAGGAGAAAATATATGAGCAAGGGAGGTCAAGATCATGATGGAGAAATCTACAGAGACAACTGAACCAAGCTTGTGGAAACTCGTGATCTCTGGACCTACAGCTCAGCTGTGGAGCCTCCATGCATGTGGGAGAGAGTGGTCAAGCCTGGGCTTCTAAACTTTTAATGTAGGCTCTTGGAGCTGTGGGTTTCTCTTGCAGGACTGCTTTCAATGTGTCCCAGATCTTTTGTTGTGTTTTGTTTTTCTCCATTAGCTGCACATTGCCTTGTGTGTTTTCACATTTGTACTCCAGTTGGTGGTGCTCTTTGGTAAGAATCTGGAACATTTAGTATTCTTAGACTTGGTGGAGAAAGCTTGTGATTGCAGGAATGTTTTGAAGTTTTATAACCTGGTTCCATCCACATTCTGCCCACTTTCTGCTTCTAGGATGCAGATACAGTGTAACCTGCCTTGCTTTTTCACACATCTTTTCTATCTTGATGGACTAATTGATGAACTGTAAGGAAAAAAAAATAGCCTTTTGGTCTTAAATTGCTATTTCTTTTGGGTATTGAAAAAGTAATTAAAAGTCGTAATACAAATGACTGGGAAATTGAGAGGCAATATTTAAACACACACAATTTTTCCTGTTCCTAAAATGAATGTGGGTACTCCAAAGACGAATCAGAAAAAAAAAAAAGGCTGAATGCAAAAGAACGTCAAAATGCCTTTTGGATTTTATTTTAGAAAGACAAACCCCAGGAAGAGATCAGAATGTCCTAAGTAGTAAGACAAGCTTAACGACACAGCAAGTTTCTGACTCAGGTGTTGTTTTCACTACGAAATCTGATAAGAACAGGATTTTGTATTGATTATCTGTCTTGGGTTCATTTATGTTTCTGCAATAAAGTAACGTGACTAAAATATAAACTTAGGGGAGAAAGGATATATTTAGGATCACTATCTCAGGTTATGTTCTCTCATAACAGAGACATCACAAGGGTAGGGGCTCGCATTTTCTTGACAAGACCAGGATGAAACTAATGCCTAAATTAATACTCATCTAGATTTCTGACTATTGCTCCAACAAGGATCCCAAATCAGGAAATTGTGTCTTCCACTTTCAGGCTGGATCACCTCATGTCGATTCCTGTAATCAAGGTGATCTTTCACAGCTCTGTCAAGAGACCAACATAACCTAGACAACTTCTAATTGAGATCCTCTTCCCAGGTGCTATGGTTTTTAAGCAGACAACCAAAACTGTTATCCTGTCAGCCTGTGAAATGCTGCACAGGTAGTTAAGAGTTTTAACCTAACAGTTGACCTGAGCAAGTGGACACTCACTGACTCAGGACTGACAGCTGGGGAACCTGCATAAGACTGAACTAAGCCTTCTGAATATGAGTGACAGTTGTGTGTCTTAGGCAGTTTGTGGGGCCCCAGCAGTGGAATAAGTATTTATCCCTAGTGCTTGAACTGGGTCTTTGCAGCCCATTCCCTGTGGAAGGATACCTTGCTCAGGCTAGATACAGGCAAGGAGGGCCTTGGTCCTGCCTCAAGTGATGTGACAGATATTGTTGACTCCCCTTGGGATGTCTCACCGTCTGGGAGGCTTGGATGGTGGATGGGGTGGGGAGAAGGTGGGAGGAGTGGGATCTGACCTCCCTCTCCTTTGACCACATCTTTTGCTCTGACAAAATTATATTTTGAAAAGGAAAGAAAAAGGCTATACAAGTAGGAAGATTTCATGATGTATTCGGTCACCTTTAGGGTTTTTTATTATTATTCTATAATTAAAATATAAGAACACCATCAAGGTCAATAGATTTTTTCAAAATGTTTCTGTCTATGTATTATTGTAGTCTATCAATTTGAAAGTCAAGCAATCAATATTTTTCAGGACGACTTAGCAATATCATCGAAATATAAACAACAGATTATTAGCAACAAAACTTTCCTTCTCTGAGTTACATCAATCAAACCAAACACACCTGGTTGTGAAGTAATCTGGGCTGGTAGTCTCAGTGTCTAAATACATTTGGGTAGTTATTAAAGAATCAATTTATAATATTCACTTCCAATGTACTTGCTTAAAATAGGCCAAGATCTCCAAATCATTAGGAGACTATTGACCTAAAAAATATTACCTGAAACATCCTGTTTCTTTTCTTAGCTTTTTAATAATATCTTGCCAAATTTCTAAAAATATGAAAGTCTCTAAATGATTAAAACTTCATCAAACATTAATTAGTGGAGAACCCAAAATACAACCAAGTGTGGTTATCAGTACACTTTGCTAGAAATATTTAAGTAGTTGCACATTCGTCATGGCTTATTTAACACAAATTTGCACATGTGCTATTGTGTTTCAATTTTAATAATTTACAATATCTATAATTTATTCAATATTTTCCCAGACATTCAGGTAAACTGATAAGACTAGTCATCATTTTGTCATATATTTAACACACAAGTTTGAACCATGTGTGATATTAGTCATGAATTTTAGTTATATCCTGACTTAAGAATATTTTAAAAATAACTACATTTTTAGCTTCATTCAAAATTTTGCATTTTTAAGCATTAGGATTAGAAGTAAAAAATATGTAACCATGTCAGCTGAAATTATTTATGGATAGACCAGTATTATTAATATTAAATTCATTAATAAAATTACTGAAACCTTATTCATGATATTCTAAAGGGTATTAATAAATTAAGTTCAACTAGTTGTCTAAGAACTTAATGAACTCTTGTATAATTAAAATTTATTTCTTTAAAAGTTAATCTGTATACAACTTAAATTCTTTTTGTAAATGATGTTGGTTACATTGTATTAATTAAATTTATCATTGAAATTTCATTATATTACAACTCGAGAAGAAATAGTATTCATTTTTATTTCTGTTGCACATAACAGTAATATTACAAATTCAATGCAATATATCCTGCTTAATGGGATGCTAAAATTTAGCTAAAGGAACATTTACCTAAAAATAACTTAATATAGCTGCTTATATTTATAGTGCCATAAGCTATGGTGTTTAGATTCAAAATATGCATTATATCAATACTAGTAAAAACTAAAAATCAAATCAATAAAGGAGAGAAAATAACCATAAAAGCATGTTTTTCCAAACCTGCATATTGAGACCTCATAAATGCTTCAACTATGTCTTGAATCTCACAAATCTTGTTCATATTTTTCCTAATGATATCTTCTGTTTGTATATAATCATAATTTTATTTAAATTTTTATTTTAATAAACATTTGTATTAACCTTTGAGAATTTCATACAAAGTATTTTGCATATTTATCTCCATCTCTCCCACGTAGCTCCTGTAAGACCCATTTCCATCACCCTATTCATCAAAGTTTGTATCCTTTAAAGATATTTTTATTCATTTACTATAATCTTGACTGCAATTTGATCTGACCATATAACTTTGGGTGTGGGAGCATCCACTCGAGTGTGCTTGACCTCCTATGTTCCATACTTAAAGAAAATTGACTATCCCTCCCTCAGAAAACATCAGAATTCCATTTCATCTCAGTAAAATTTGGAGGTCCATGACCCTCTTCTATATTTTTGTATTCAAAATGTTTGTATTCATCTTCTGCTGATCTGTAAGTTCATGTGGTAGCAGTCCTTGCCTGTGCAGAAGATACTGTCTAACTCCAATCCTCCCCAAATTCTGACCATCTGATCATTTAAATCTTTCTGTCTCTTTCCTGCAGTGGTCCCTTAACCTTGGGTCAAGAGTATAATAAAGATGAGACACTGACGCTTGAATGTTATTCAGTCATGTATGTAGCCTCTTCATTTAGACCAACTGTGAGTTTATGGATTAATTACCATTTGCTGCACAAATAAATCTCTCTGATAATGCCTGAGAACTTCACTAAGATGCAGTTAGCCAGTTACTGATTTACAAGGTAGTTTTATACTACGGTAGTTTAGCAAAATAATACTAGTAGTTTTATTTCCTGGGACATACGAGCTCTCCAGTCATGGGTACTTGCCCAGATTTGCAGAACCAGACATGTATTTCTTCGTGAAAGAATAGATAGATGAGAAATCTAATTTTAAAAATGAAGAAGTTTCTGGTTGTCCTGATAGTATTCATGTCACTATTGGTTCCATTCGCATATCTTGCAGTTTTAGTCGTTATTTCAAGTCACAACATTCATTCCTGAAGAAAACTATTGACTTTTCTTCCCAAACAATCACCACAGCATTTTCCAGTACTAAAGATCTATCAAGCAGAAAGAAAGCTTCCAGGTGCACACCAGCTTGATTTCTCCATGTTCTTTGCCCAATGTAGATGTTGTCTTTAGCGATGAGTCTTTCCATTATGTTCTCATTGACAGTTAAGAGGAAGATACAGCATGTACAGGAAAAGAAAAATAATGTGTTTGGAGTTTCAAGTGGGTAGTTGGAAGAGAGTGTAGTGCAGTTTGGGGAAGTGCAGATTTGGGTAAGATAACTAACTCTAAAGTTATTTGAATAACAATAAAGAAGCTTACAATATTATATGTAACTCTCTCTCTCTCTCTCTCTCTCTCTCTCAGATGGAGAGGGAGAGAAAGGGAGTTACCGTACAAATGAATTTATGCTCATCCGAGAAGCCTTAGGCTGCCAATAATAGATATAGGATGACATCCTTCAAGTGATTGGTAAGTAGTTTTCCACACATCATCAAAACAATTTAGGATATTGCTATTGTTCTTAATTTCCAACCAGTAATTGATGGATTTAGATATGTTATTTTAGAGAAAATTTCAGAATACAGGACTGACATATATACATATACATAAATACAAATATATATGCTTATATATGCATTGCGTCTCTAAAATTTTTGAAATAGTTATGTTTCATAATTAAAGTTGTAATTTTTACATAAATGTAATCACTATCCTGCAGAACTATAGCAGCTAAATATTTTAATTTTCTAAGCAAAATTTATTAGTAAGGCAGTAAACAAATATACAAATTATAATTGGCTAAGGGATAACATTTCCATGGATTTATGGAGTTACCATGACTTACAAGACCTTCATGTGTCTCTAACTTCGTGAATAATCTCAACAGTGACTTTGGAAAGCACCTTCGTTACATTCTCACTGATCCATAAAGATTTAATTGCTCCATATGCTGCACATTCAGTGCTAACTGAAGTGCAATCAACAGTTTACATATCTCTGATTACCATATTTCTTTGGGAATATTTAATTAATTTTTTAAAATAATTGAGCACTCTTCCTTTTATTGATAACGTTTCCCTTCATTCTCTATTTCATGATCAGCCACCCCTCTTGTACCATGCCTTGTTATACTGTTGCACCACAGAGGCACATGAATGGTTGTTTTAAACCTCACTTTCTTGGTAACTAGCTAGATATTTGAATTCTCTATATAAGCTAAAACAACAAAAGGTGTTTTCAACAAAATAATACCTCACCAATGTGCTTTTCCAACCAATTTATGTGAAAATTAATGTTATAATATTATAATAAGAATTTTAATGCCACTAAATTTGTAATAACCAATAAAGCTTATAATTCTATGATCTTATACCTGTATAATAACATACTGTAAAAAAATTCTGACAGTGATTTTTTGTCTCTATTTTTATAAATAGTGGGGAAAGACTATGGGAGTTCCTGACTATGTGAAGTCAAAACATGAACCTAGCTTCATGTTTCGCCTATTAGTATGTTTTATTTAAAATTACAGAATTTATGCAATGCAACTTTGAAAGAGTATGTGAAAGAAAAGAAGAAACAAATGAATTGTGTTGTTACCTACTGTGGTATTTTCTGATGTTATACAAGTAGATTACTTTGAGTTGGTTGGTTGGTTGGTTGGTTGTTGGCCAGCTTCCTGAAGCAGGGCCTTGAGATTCCTCTCAGACAAAGCTATAATTCCAATTTATCACTTCAGCCACCTACAGAACAACATTACAGGGATAGACCACTATATTTATCTCTAATGTTACTTCTTAATATTGAATTTAGTTAAGTTTTTGTTTTCTTTATAGATAAAGCTATGAATTCATAGCATAATATGAAATCCAAGGTCATGATATGAGTCAAATTTTGAACAACAAACAGTAGTGTTGGCAGCAGTATAGGAGTCACAGGTGACTGGGTTGCTGGAGATTTTGTTCAAAAGAGGTACACTACAATTAGTTACAGATAAATATACCAGTTCCAGACTTAATATATCAAGCAAAGCTTTAGTCATACAATAGGATTGTTCCATCAATCAGTCTTGGGATTATTTATTATTAAATCTCAAACCAATAAAATAACAAGATGTTAGTACCTCTTTTGATACTTGAGAGGCATTATTATGAAAATACTAAAATATTCTTCAACGTGATTACTAAATGAGAAGCTAGTCCACCAGGTTTAAGTAGTACCCACAGCAAGAATAAACTCTAAAGCAAACATAGACTGTCAGCCACCCATTGTCTTGAACTATGCAATATAATTCAACTCCTAAAACACCTCTTAGATTTCTCCTCTTGTGTGTAAATACATTAATCACTCAAAACTAAGGGGAAAGAGATTCACTCTACATCACAACTAATCTACAATTTAATTTTAAATTAGCAGTCAATTATGAAACTAGAAATACAGTTATGACCAGTTAAGTTAATAGAATTTTAACAGCATCTTAGCTTTACAATGATGATATTAATGATAATAAATAGATAAAATATTAAATAGTGTAAATAAACACATATAGTTTGCATATCAGATAATCCACTAAAATATGAGTTAAAAATATACTAGAGAGGTTGTGTCAATGAGAGATAAGGACTATTTTTATCTGTGTATATAAGAATAAATATTTAGAATGTAGTTAAGGATTATATTATTTTAGTAAAATTGTGATTACAGGATTCATACAATGCTATGACTTCATTAACCTTGAGAAGTTGGCTATGTTTCCAGTAACATGCACGATTTCTTTCTTGTTGAATGAGTATTAAATTACAAAGCTATTGGTTACCGCCAAGGTACATATGCCATTACTGCACCCTTAAGCTTCAGGTTATTGTTCCCTGCTGGTCATTCGGGAGGTTCATAGATGTCATAACCTAGTAGGAATGTTGGTTGCTACCCTCCTTTTGCAGATTTTCTGGGGCATTCTGGTACCATGATAGCTAGTCCTCAGAGAGATTGTATTGAAATTAGTTCCTGTGCAGGCAACTTGGGCTTTATGTTTGAAGTTCATGGTGT
>LOEQ01010031.1:22645-39748 GCA_001685075.1 Bramus lutescens | reverse complement strand
AGAAGAAGAAGAAGAAGAAGAAGAAGAAGAAGAAGAAGAAGAAGAAGAGGGTGACTATGGAAGGATGGGGTAGAAAAGAAGACAAAGAAAATAAGAAGACAGAGGGATCAAATTTTCTTTTACTTGCAAAGTAACTAATATGTAAGCACACACAAAATACCAATAAATATATTTTATGAAAGCCTTTAAACAGATGCATTAGTGCACAAAGTAAATATTGCAAAGCTAAAAGTTATAAAGAATGTTACTATTTTAGAGTTTCTGAAATATTTTGATGGTTATACTTCCTAAAATTTTATATTCTTATAAAATAGTGTATAAAGTTATTTAGTAATTGCACATATAATTTAGGAATCCTTTCCAACGAAAATAGGTAACATCTGCTAGATATTTATGCACAAAGTGAAGTCTTGTAATGTACTTTGACTTCAAGTAGTTGTATAACAAATAATATGGATCATTTAGACAGAGATTTAAAATATTGAGATGGAAAGAATAAATTGGATGGGGCAGTTAATAAAGGAAATGTTCAAGGAGAGTAGAATGAACACTGCTTGTTAAAAATCCTTTTCTGTAACCTCACCTAAACTGTCGGGCATACTTTTCATTGGTTCACTATATCTCCAAGAATCTACAAGGATGACCCCAGTTAAGACTCTTAGCAATAGTGGAGAGGGTGTCTTTATCATCTATATACTATAATCAGATTGGTGACCACTCCAATTTCATCAGAGATACTCTATCCAGTAACTGATGGAAGCTGATACAGAGGTCCATAACCAAGCACTGGGCAAGTTCCTATACTCTTGTCAAAAAAGGGGAGGAGAAATTATATGATCCAATGGAGTGATAATGAGGAAACCCAAAGAGACCTGAGGTCATGGGTGATATGGGAGGTTCTTCTGTGTATGTGTTGCTTTTATTGGTTAATGAATAAAGAAACTACCTTGACCTGTTGATAGGGCAGAAAACAGGTAGGTGGGGAAGAGGGAAATGAATGCTGGGAGAAAGAAGGCAGAGTCAGAGAGACGCCATGGAGCTGACAGAGTCAGACATGCCAGATCTTTGCTGGTAAGCCACTGCTACATGGTGATACACATACTAATGGAGATGGGTTCATTTAATATGCAAGAGTTAGTCAGTAAGAAGCTAGAGCTAATGGGCCAAGCAATGATTTAATGAATATAGTTTCTGTGTGATTATTTTGGTTTTGGACAGACAGGATAAACAAGTGGCCTCCTCCTACACATGGGAACTCATGGACTCTGGAAAAACAGGGAACCTGCGTGGGACAGACCTAGGCCCTCTGCATGTGTGTGACAATGGTGTAGTTCAGTCTGTTTATAAGTAGTAGTGTGATTAGGACCTGTCCCTGAAACCTGGCCTTTGGAACATGTTCCCATGCTGATACTGCCTCAACTTGATGTGCCATGCTTTGTGAATGGAGATGGAGGAGTGGACAGGGAGGAGGAATTGATGTGAAGGTGGGACAGGATAAGAGGAAGGAGAAAGGGTGGTCAGTATTCAAAATAAGTGAAGAAAATGTTATTTAATTGAAAATTATGTGTAAATTGTACTTATATAATTTAAAATATCTCTTTATTATCTCAGGTCATTCATCTTAAACTACATATCTAATGTATTAACAGTAGAGGCTGAAGAGATGGCTCAGCAATTAAGAGCTCTTACTGTTCTTGCAGCTGACCTGGTTTAGACAGTCAACACCCATACTGCGGTTCACAATTGCCTGTAGCTCCAGTTACAGAATATCCAACACTTCTTTCAATATCCTCAGGCACATTGTACACTTACATATAGTCACACACGTGCACACACATGTAAAGTAAAATAAATAGATGTTAATAAAATATATTCAACATCAAACATATACACAATAATTAATAACAGCACACGAAAGTGTAATTATCCTTAATGATACAGAGGTGTAGACAGCTTCAAGGGCCAATCCTTCTGCTTGAACTATGAAAAATAAAGCAAAAGTCATTATAACTGATTTGCCAGAATACAAATGCTACAGAAACCAAACAAATTGATTATTTAATCAAGAAATAGGTGTTTCAAATTTTTGAGAAAAATTTTGACATAGTGCCTGTGCCGTGGCCCTACTTTTTACAGCCTAGTGTTAATCAACATTTCAGACAGAAGTCCACAAACCACCCAAAGGAAAGAGTGCCATCTAAAAATTTTGTATTCAGATAAATTTGAAAGAGAAGTTCAGATTTTTTGCATAAACAAAATGTAATGAATTTTATTGCTAATAAATGCTCTTAAAGTAATATCAATCAAAGAAAACCCTTCAAGCTGAAGTGAAAGACTATGGGGAGAAAATGATAGGTTGGAAGGAAATAAACACTTCCAAAGGAAGAAATGATTAAACTTACATAAAATTTAGTATTAGTGTAAGTCTGTACTCTAATTCCTCTTTTTATACTTCAAAATGCAAGTGCTCTTAAAAGTGATATTAAACCTACATTCGTGTCTCTCCTTATTAAAGGAGCCCATCATTGACAAGACAGGGTGGTTTAAAACTAGTGTTTAGATGTCAGAGGAATGATTATCTGATGGAGGTTTATCCTGTCCAGACAAGGTGTGCAGGACCAACAACTCTGGAAACTCTTGCTCACTTTTGCTAATGCAGCTTGGTGTCCTCTGTATTCTAGTATGTAATCTCATGTGATGTGTATATGTAATCTCCTGATTGCATCTCAATCTTAGGGGCACATATATCTTTGAATTGTCAGTAAGATGATTTTCATTTATCTGTTTAATTTGGATATAATGAATGTCTTTTAGGACATACTTTGTAACCTTTGTCCCATGAGGACAATAGACACTTAAAATTCTGCTTTGTTCCTTTTCACTCAGACTAATATCAAAAAATATCGATTTCTCCTCGGTCTAATACAAACTATACACAATTAGCTCACTTTTGCCCCAGAGTGAGCTCAAACTAGTTTAAAGGCTTTTTGTAAACGGATCATAAGTTTAAAACCTTACAGCTATGCAGAGTCATAGATGTCCAACCAAGGTTACTACACAAAGCACCCTAAGCAAAGCTTGCCAATTCTTCACTCACCAGTCTGTTAATAATAGAACTATGTCTCAAAACTTGTCACTGGGCACTGTGTAAACCACCCCCAATCTGGTTACAGTTTTACTCCTGAAACCTTGAAAACTTTGTGTTGTAAGGTAAGTGGCTCAACTCCTAATTGCTTACTCCAGGAATGTGCTTTTGATCAATAAGAGGTAATCTTTGCATTTTTTTTATTTCTTCAAGTTTCCTGAGAGAATGAGATTTTTAGGTGAGAGAGAAGACAGAAGAATTTGAATAGAAGCAGAACAATAAAGAAACAGAACATAAAAGCAGAGTGAGGGATTTGTTCATCCTCAAAGAAAGTTCCTTTCATTTGTTGTAGCTTCCTCTCTGAACTCAAGGAGCTTTTCTTGTCAATTTTTCAATTTTCCACTTCCTTCCTCTCCCCTCTCATTTATTTATTTTTAATTTGGAAAGTGTTCTTCTAAACAAAGAAAACCAAACAATCAAATAACTTTGTAGTAAATTACTATCTTAGAGGTGGTGCTCCCCGTAATCCTGAATACTTATGTGATAGTGCAGTCATATGCAAAATGGAGTCATGGGAATCTGAAAAAATAGTCTGCTGAAAAGTCCTTATCAGTGGGAATCAGTGCATATCTCAGACATGTGAATCACAATTCTAATTAACCTTAACAATAAAAACTTGTGATCACATTTCTGGGCAAAGCTGAAAGATCACTGAAGCAAAGGAGAAGGCACAGTTACCTCTCCCCTGTCTCCCACTCCTCAGACCTAAAGGACCTAGATCCTGTTCTGCCCTACCTGATAACTTCCTGTCTGTCTGAACAGAGCTCCAGACCTTTATGGTTAATTAGTGGGTAGTTCCAACCTCTGATCTCCAGGGAAGCTTTATTTGTCAGAACACACACACACACACACACACACACACACACCACAACAAACCTGGATGTCTTGTCAAACACGTTAATCCTAGTATTCTGGCTACAGAAGCTGACAAATTTCAAGTTGGAGGCCAGCCTGATTTAAATATTAAGTTCCTGACACCCAGGCTATATAAAGGATCCCAGTCTCAAACAAACAAACAGAAAGCATCAATGGCATCCTATGCTTATACTGAGATTTACAGATGTATTTTATTTCTTTTTATTTCTTGGACAGCACAGCAGAACAGCAACCTACACAGCATTTACAGTGTAACGCTTAAATGAGTACACTAAAGTTAGATCATAATTCGTAAAAGGGCAAAAGGATTTTTGCAGATTCTGAGCAAACAATATACCATTTTATAGGTGTGATTTGAGCTTCCAAAGACTGTGACATTCTGTGCAGTATCAGAGTCAATTCCCTGTAGATGACTAAAGGAAAAACATATGCAAAATTGAGAGAGGAAGAATTTTACTACCATTGTGACAGAGTAGCAGAAATGGTAGTGTTTGAAGTCAATAGAGGCAAATTTTGCCTACAAAATCACTTTCTTTATAGATATAATAAATATGGATTGTATATATGAAATATAATATAATAATTAGTAAAAATGCAATGCTAACATTCTCAGAGTGAAATATCCATTGAAAGTTCATGGGGTATTTCTTCTATTTTAAATAATAAGGAGTGGATTTGTCATCCAGCAATGGCAAACACCTATAATCCCGGCATTTGGAAGGCAGAGGCAGGCAGCTCTCTGTGAGTTCAAGGCTAGCCTAGGCTACAGAGCTATTCCAGGACAGCTAAGACTACATAAAAAACCTTGTCTTGGACATGCCCCACCCCCAAATTAATGCTAGTCCTATTTTTTGCACAATTTTAGTTTGTTAATACTCTTGCAAGTATTATTTAATTAAGGATTAGTACAACTCCACATTACTACTTTATACATTATTAATTGCCAACAATAAGTACACATATACTCTGAACTACAAAAATTAAGCCTAGTATACTGCAAAACTCCAATGACCAAACATATCAAATGCATTTTTTCCAGAAAAAAACTATTTAATAACTTTTTATACATTAAATAAACCTCGTAAGTTTAATTTCCCATGTAATGCTAAGGAAATGAGAATTGCTATATAAACTGAAGAATTTATTTATTTTTGCTAAAAATTCTTTTGAAAGTTTTAATTAAAAATAAGTTAACTTACTTTGAGCTAAAATGACAAGGTGATTAATTTTGTAAGTATTAATGTAGAGTCTTCAGTACTGGAAGAAAAGAAATGGTTGTTGTTCTTGTAAGTGTATTAGACTTTTGACATCATGAAAATGAAGTTTTGAGGACTGTTGTGTGTGTACATTTGACCTAGAGCAGTCCTGCCTCAGGAAAGGCTATGCTGGCTTTTATGAACACTTGTGAAAGGTACAGCTATTTGCTCTCAGAAGCAATCTATGTAAAGAAGATATCAAGACCAATGAGACTTTTATTAGTAGAATTCAAGTGAAGATTAAATCTAGAGACAGAAGAATAAGTTGAAAATAAAAAATTGGCATCCATGGAGACAGTTCAAACTTTAGAACAGTCACTGTAACTGAAAAACTGTTATAGTGGTCTCTCATTCAACCTTAACTGTTTTACTTCTATTAGATGTTGATACTTCTGATATAAGGTTAGACTTATTAGAACCCAATATTAATTATGATGTTCTTTTACACCAAACTAGGTGGCTGAAACTCCAACAGGAGATAAAACTGTATCTTCCAATGCCATTTTGCTAATGGGAACTGCTATTAAAGGAACACTGTAACCTGACACTAACAATAAAATTCTAGTACTACCACTATTATTATTATTATTATTGTTATTATTATTCAATGTATTTCATACTTGGTATAAGCTGCATAGAGATTATGAAAGTATTTTGTCTTAGGTAATTGATCTTGTTGAAAAGGGTTGTAAGGTTGAGGCACCCAATGAATTTTAGCATAAGACCCTGGAATATTTTAGAAGATGAAATGTGGTATATGTGAAATTCTGAAAATAATGCTGCTAAAGATAGAAAGCATGTGGGTGAAGTCTGTATTCTCTGTTTACTCAGGGCAATTGAATCAATGCCAGGTAATAAATCCATATTTCCTAGAGGGACTGCACCTGAAGCATGAACATGGCCACAATCATTCTATAAGTGTGCAGTAATTTCCCGGTAGGTTATCCTCACTGTTCAAGGCACTGTGCTACACATACAGGAATGAATGTGAAATCTCTTACATATAGAAAGGCATTATGGTAGTACTCATTAACAAAAACATCCATCACGACTGAACCTGTGGATATATCACAAACCTATGTGGGATCCCAGTACACCTCATGTTCTCACACTTAAGATCTGACAGCTATAGTATGATGCCATTTCTAGAAGTCTCCATTTCTGTTTCTTTCTCTGCCATCTTTTCTCCTTGACCAGCCCTGCCTCCATGCTGTTCCTTCATGCATCATTCTGAATCTGTTAGGGGACTTGGCAAGCAAGGACCCAGGCACAGCGATACACTGTCGTCTGTGTTGCAGGAGAAGCCCAGTCCTCAGTCTCTTGAGTACAGTACCTGCTCATAATTAACACTTTCAAGCAAAACTTGAGTAAGTTATTAAATTATAGCTAAACTCTTTACAGACATGTGAATGCAGTGGTTTGTTATTCTCAGATGCTGTCTAATTTAAAGATATGGTAAAAGTTTTTTTTTATATTTTGAGTGCTTATGAAGTTTCTTTGATGTGTCAGATATTTTCATGTTATTTTCTGAGTGAACATGCATAACACAGTTATTAATTATCATGTGAAATATAATTACTTCATTCTTTGGTTATGTGATATTTATGTTTTTGAGAAAGAATAAGATACATAGATCAGGATCAACCCACCTGGTGTTTGTTGCATGGTGTGTTTGTAAGAATAAAAAATAAGGCACATATCTCAGTGTCCATGGTAGAAGTGTGATTAATATCTCAGCGTGAGAACTACTGCGTATGCGATTCTTGTGCCTTCCCTTGGGCTCTTTTCCTCATGGTTGTTTTGTTCAAGTCTAGCTAGTAGCATAGATTTTGTTTTATCTTACTATTTCTTTAATATTTTAAATATCTCTGCATTATTCAAAGACACTAATATAGAATAACATCAAACTAATGTTATGAACAATTATTGAAATGGAAATATATGTATATAACTAAGCAAGCAAGATATGTACCACTAATCCATTTCCTTTCTGAAAAAAAATCAGCCAATATTTAAAGACACTTTCTTCAGTGTGAATCAGGAAATTTTCAGAAGAAAATTATTCTGTCTTTCAACCATGATTTGTGACTCTAATAAGATTCTTAATCCACATGATTGGAAATTTTCACTTCTGAAATCAACCATTTTTTAAAATTTCCTAAAATTGTGCTTTCTATGCAATTATCACCCAAAAGCTGTTTCATTTTCAGAGCCCACAGCACATTTAGACCAGACATTTTCCCAACACTGACATATTACCAAAAATTCTGAGTGCTTTGCATTTACACATCACCTTAGCAATGGCTTGCACCTCTCCCCTAATTGTTAACCTGATTTCTTGAGAGATCACAGCGATTTGTAACTAGGAAGATGATACTGTATATTAACAAATGTCTATTAGTTTATTTCCTAATGTTGAGGAATATAACACAACTGAATAAATTATAAAATAAAGTTTACAATTATTTTAATGGTTCTAGAATGAGATGCTGCATCTGATAATGAACTTTTGGCTTGCAGAAAATTAAAGAGGTGAACAGTATCTGTTTCCATCAGTTAGTAGATGAAGGCTCTCTGATGGCTATTCAGGCAGTCACCAGTGTATGTGTAGAGCAAAATATTGTTAGGAATCATTGCATTGTAATTTTTTTCTCCATCTGTGTTTGGTTCTAAATATTATGTCAAGCCCAGAGAATCCTGCTGAAGAGAGGAAGGAAGGATTGTAGGAGCAAGAGTGGTCAAGCATCTCTCAAGAACACTTACAGAAATAGCTATCCTGGTCCCATAGCAACTTACAAAGTCTGAACCAACAACCAGGGAGCCTGTATGAAACCAACCCAAACCCTCTATGTATATCTAAGAGTTGTGTATCTTGGTCTACTTTTGGGGTGCCTAGTGGGAGCAGGGCCTGTCCTTAATGCTTTGCCTGACCTTTGTGAACCTATCCCTCATTGGGTTCCCTTGCCAGTCTTAATACAAGGGAAGAGCTTAGTCCCACTGCAACTTAATATGCCAGGTTTTGTTGACACCCACGGGAGGTCTTCCCCTTTATAAACAGAAAAAGGAGAAGGGAAAGGAGGTGAGGAGGTGGGGGAGGGTATGAGAGGAGAAACTGTGGTCTAAATATAAAATAAATAATTAACTTTAATTAATTTAAAAGTATAGAGTATCACATGGCAAGAGAGGGCAAGACTCGTGTGTGTGTGCATCTTTTGATGTGTTCATAAAGACCCTATCATTCAATCTTCAAGTCCTCTTCCCCATAACTATAGTCTCCTAAATACCACATAAAGATCTTATCTTATACTAATAGACTATTTACTCATACTTAGCACTTCACAATGGGAGCTGAATGTAAACACTTTGACTCCTAGGGTTTACTTAATAGGTATAACCACAGCAGTACCATCCTTTACAACTGGTGTGGGATTCCCCTATGTATGCTGTGAATATATTATTTTATCATTGGTTAATAAAGAAGCTTCTTTGGGCCTATGACATAACAGAATAGAGAAAGGTGGCAATTCCAAGCAGAGATAGAGGAGAGAAATAGGCAGAGTTGAAGAGACTCCATGTAGATGACAAAGAAGAAAGATGCTCAACCAGGAACCTTACTGGTAAACCAAGAGCCTTGTGGTAAAATACAAAATAATAGGAATGGGTTAATTTAAGCTGTAACAGTTAGTTAACAAGAAGCCTGAGCTAATAGGCCAAACAGTATTTTAATTAATACAGTTTCTATGTGATTGTTTAAGGTCTGGGCAGCCAAGAAATAAACAAGCAGCCTCCGTCTACATTCAGCATTTAATAAACGCATGGTTTAAAGCTGAGTGATAGTGGTACATACCCTTAATCCCACTTAGGAGGTAGAGACAGAGTGAGCTGTATGTATTGAAAGCCAGCTTGGTCTACAAAGCAAGCTTTGTGACTGCCACAGTTGTTATTTACACAGAGAAACCCTGTCTCGGGAAAAGAAGTAAACAAAGAAGTAATAGTCATACCACGTCCAGAAGCCAGTATTTCACAGCTCTCCTCTCCATCCATCAGGTCTTAGAATTCTTCCTCTTGAAGCCCCTTTATCCTTGGGTTGTGGAAAGTTTATATAAAAGACCCATCTTCAGTTGAGAACTCAGTTATAATCAGTTTTGCTCAGTTATGAGTCTCTGCATTGAACTCTACCTACAGCAAAAATAATATTTTGCAAATAAAGTTGAGAACAATTATAAATCTGTGGATACATACATATATATTTAGAAGTTAGTTTGACAGCATAGCATGACCATTTGATAACAACAACAGACCATAAGCTGTTCTCTGGGGCTAAATTATCAACCTTCTTAATGCTGAGAACCTTTAATACAGTATAACATGTTGCAGTGATCCAAACCATGAAGTTCTTTTCATTGCTACTTTGTAACTGTAATTTTTCTATTGTTATAAATTGTAATATAAATATCTGAAATGCAGGATATCTGATATGCAATATCTATGAAAAAGTCATTAATATCCAAAGGATTGTGACCCACAGTTTAAGAATCATTACTATAGGTTTCTGGCTTTTGGTTAGGTTCTCAGCCTGATACAGCTGTCACACACGTTGATCAATTCACAGAATCTGTGGTCCTTAGTTCAAGAACTGCCCAAGACAAAGATAGCCAAACTTCTAACAATGATGGGAGAGGGATTCAAAGACCTTGTTCTTTGTAGAAGAGTTATTGGCAGTTGATGTCTGCTGAAAGAGAGAAAGCTACTCTCCTTCATGTACATGGTTTCAGGTAGATTGTTGAAGCCTCAGTAGACGGCCACATATCTATGTGCATTTGTTCTTGGAGTTATTAATAGTATAAGTGAAAATATGACAGAATATGAAATTGGGAGGGAGATGAAATGGGAGGGATGAAACGGAGTTGAAAGAAGGTAGCAGTGAATGGATAGGACAAATATTTATCCTACAGTTGTATGCTTTTCTAAGAACAAAAACATTGAAAATATCATCTTGCAAAAATTATCAACAATGGCACAACAGTTGATGACTAAAACATTTTTGTATAAGATAAAATCCAAAGCAAAATTTAATTTTTCTATAAAAATTGGCCTGGAATCCCTTAAGTTACAACCCAAATGACATCACTACCACTGTCAGTTATTATTAACTTTTAACCTGAATTTCAATATCAACCTGAATATTGGCTGCTCCCAACTTAACACTAAGAAATCACAATGGGTCTTGCATAAACATTTTATATTTTATATATGTAGGAAAATATTCTATAGAGAGTTAACATGAAATATAATGCATTATATTCATGCCAATTACCTTAGGGATTGGGAATATAGCATATATCAACTAAAATGAACGCTTACTGTATATGAATCTCTCTCTATCCATCAATCTTCAGCATGAGAAAGAGAAAAAGGAAGGGAGGGCATAAGATTGTCCAAAAAGGAAACTCTCTTATATGACCTTTCTTGTATATCTTGCCATTTTATTGTACCAGTAATTTTAATACTCTATATACTGCTATGCAAATCAATATCTTGCTATTGCTAAGATTATAAATATATTAATAAGTTGATATTAATAAAAAGTTTTGTTTTCAAAGGTTGGATATAAGCTTAGTTGTTAATCTAGGCTATCAGAATGGTGCAGAATTTTCCATCTCACACAGTAATTATTATATTTGAGATATTTTTGTCTAGGGGAAGAGAAACCAGCCTGGAACGCATCCACAATCGACATGCTTTGATTAATCATTTACTGGATGAAGTATTATGAATAAAAGGTAAAACCTAATTTCTAGTTCAATTTTTTATTTAATATCATAAAGCTGGAAGAATTATTTAATATCTTGTATAGCAGATAACTAACTAGTGATCAGAAAGAATACCTTTCCATATACTCTACTGTGCATTAATGACATTAAAATAAATTGATATGTAAAGGAGATAAAAGTCAACCTTTGTATTAAAGTTTATCTCTTAGGAATGTAATATAAAATTATTTACATTTACTTATAATTGAAGAAATGTCTTTTGTTTCTTTTAAGATTTGTTTACTTATGAATTTTTTTATTCACCTGAACTTTCTCTTACCAGTGACACTGGCAGAATCAATGTTTTTCACAAAAGAGTAACATATTTTTTTCTCAACCTGTCTATGTCAAATATCGATTGCAAATTTATTTCTGAAAGAATATGCTTTACAGTTGTGCTATTAAGTTACAAAAAAAGATTTTATAACAGTTTAGGGTTCATTATCTTCTGAGGTTAAACTAACTCCAATTCAAAAAAAATTTAAACAATTTGAATTAGAAGAATTTTCTTTGTAGAGTAACTTCAAAGATTAAGGGAAAATTGACAGCTAATGCTATTATACCTTTACAAAGTGGTTCAAATGAATCCAATTTCAGTTAGAAAAGAAAATATAAAGTATGTTGCTTGCTCTCTTGATGATAGTGTCTTTATGGCTATGACATTGCAGTTATTTAAACCAATACAAAGGAAAAGAGAAGAGTGGGATTATACTGTTCTGTTTTAGAGATACTTTAGTCAAAGTTCACTTGAGATGTACTGGAGGCTGAGACAGCCTTCCACTGATGACTGACCCAGAATAATCATAACACATGGAAATAGCAATTTAAATATCCAGAAGCAACCGTGGAGGGAAATTTCAGATCTAAATATGATCAGAGATCAGGCAGCAGAAGACAAAGAAATATAAAAATGGCAGATAGTTCTATAAATAGAAATGAAGGAGATAGAATGCTACCATATTTGACAATGAACTAATTATCTTTCATAGTCATTTTGAGCCTTTGATTTTAGTGACATTTTACTCAATGGCATTAAGAAGTGAGGTTGCAACAGAAGTCAAATCGTGTCTGTTTTCTTCTCCTCAAGGTGGAGGTCATGTACTCCTTATGTTTTATTGGCTATTTGTATTTCTAAAGCACATGCCCAACACCAGGGTAATTAATTCTCTCCACTCTGGAATTTGATACCACCCTGATAAAAAACCAAAGAACAGGCTCCAACAATTTTAATTAATTTAAATTTTACTGTCAGATTTAATCAGTTTAGTATTTTACTTTGGATAAAATGCTATATAGCTATTTCCATATTTACTATTTATATTCTAGGAGAAGATTACAGAATTAGAAAAAGGTTTTGTTTCTTTTTTACTCCTCGTAATGGTCTTATTTAAAAGATGAGAGAATTCTATCATTAATCTAATGCTAACAAAAACTTAGAAATAGTATCTATAATACTTTCCTACTAATTTTTATCATGTGGAAACAGTTAATTTCACTTATATTTTGCTTAATTACTTTCAGTAATTAAAGTCTGTAATTAGTAAAAATAGTAAAACAGGGATTAATAGTGTGACAAAACAAAGTCTTCAGGTGGGTATATAGAATCTCATTGAATACATTTCTTTTCTTGATGAAAAGAGAAATGCTGTCAACACTTCATGTTGAACCTTAGCTACACAAGTTCAGATTTGAGAACAAAATCAGCAGGAGAAAAAGACCTGACCAAAGAGACATCTTCTTAAGTTGCATACAAATTATTTCTAACCAAACCATATACATCGGGGATTATAGACATATACTTTAGCAGGTATAGACCTTAGATTAAGCAAATATGGCCCAACAGAGCTTCTAAAGTTCTCTGATTTGGCTGTGGACCTATAGGACAGCTGAGATATTGTGATCTCGGCAACGGTGGAAATCAGACCCCTGAGCAGCCTGTGAGATCCACTCAGCAGCAAAAGAATGGCCATCCCTTCTCACTGCCAGAATCGCTCTCTAAACTAAGAATCCTGCTATTTATGTTAGCTTCTCTTGCAAACTCTGACAAGGTGTGCGTTTTGTAAATAATTAAGTTGTTGAGATATAAATTTTTTCAAAAGCTTGGAATTTCATTATCTAGTTAGCTCAATAGGTAAAAGTTGCTGCTTATAAGACTAACAACCTGAGTTTGATCTCATCTGGTGGAAGAAGACAACCAACTCCTAAAAGTTGTTTTCTCCCATCCATATGGTAGTTTCTCTGTCTCTCTCTCTCTGTCCCTCTCTCTCTCTATCTCACATACACACACACGTGTGTGTGTGTGCGCACACACGCATGTACACATATGAATTTTAATACCAAGTTCAGAATTGCTATGATTTTATAATTTTTATCTTATCAGAAATATTACAAAGAATATAGATGTATCATTGTTCTAAATCCCATTTGAGTAGCATGTTATTAAAAGTGTCTATTAAAATAATGAAATGAGAATCTGCAGTTGTGAGCTTTGTTGACGTTTACAGGCAAATGTATACAGTATAGATGAGATAGATTAGAATCATTTACTGTTTTGATATTTTATTCAAAATCCAAATTGTATAGTAAGTTGTTTGTTTTAAAGACATTGTAGTTTAGGTCTATAAGGAGATAAAATTTTCAATATAGATGGCAGAAAACAATACAAAATAAAAGTGGCAGGTAAGATTTAAAATTCTTCCACTGGGATCCAAATACAAGTTTCTGTCAGTATGGGTACAATTCTAGGCACCTTGGTCAAGGCAGATAATGGTCTACTCGGCAACCTCAGGATTAAATATGGAAGTATTTGAAGATTTTCATTAAAATTCTCCTTCTAATACCTCCTTCAAAATGACGTTCAGAATTCATCTCACACAGGATGTTTCCTTGACAGTTTTGGTAGAAAGAGTCATCTTTGCTACTTCAAATGCTGCTGTGAGAAATGTATTTTCATTTCAAATTTACATAAGTTCTTTATAAAATAAAAAAAGAAAAGTAGCAAAACAGATTAGGACAAAGCAGCTCTGAGAGAGTTATTTTTTGTTTGAAACTTTATATTGGAGTGCTAGTAACATAGCTGTACATATCTATCCATCATTATAAATGACGCTGGGCAAACTTGTTTTACAAATCCCTTTCTCGTTATATGCATTTGGAGGGTGAGATCGGAAAATGTCTGCATATAATGATGCTGACATTGACATTTATTTACAAAGGGTAGGTGAGTGGATGTTCAAGTCGACCATCTTTAATAATGGTATACAAAGCTAGAGCAACAAAGCGTAAATAAGTAAATCAACTAACGACAGGGATTTCAGGATGTATTTCACCTGCTGCCCACACACACCAGTGGCTGATCCTCAATACAGGACAAGTCTTGTTGAAATAAACGCATTTAAAACCACTGTGGCAAAAACATTTGATATGAAATTTTGGCTTAATAGAACACGTGATCAATTTGGAATTCATTAGGTTTGATTAGTACTGTAAAACTGGAGCATTGTATCAGAACACAGTATCACGGGTCTAACTTTGTTACACACCATAAGTGATGGGGAAGGCATGGAGACTGAAAACAAAGCTGACCAGGAGTTCTGAAGGTTGGCAATGCCAATGGGGTTTGTTGCAGGCAAGGAAGAAAACTACAAGGAAGAGGGTTTAAGAGCAACCGACCAATTGTAATATTCTGTGACTTAAAATTTTCATCAACACACTGATGATGGACTTGCTGCGGGTGTGTGTGGGATCTTGTCTATCTTCATTTATGAATGAATGTTAAGGTCATTCTGATCTACAGAGTGAGTGCCAGTACAGAGAGGGCTATATAGAGAAACCCTGCTTCCAAAAGCCAAAAGAAAAATATTAAATAATGGATATTAGAAACCATTATCCTAATAATTGTGATGTGGCAGTGGAGAGAGGGGACTTCCAGTTTTCTTATATTCCCTTAAGGATAAGGAACAGGTAGTGTTTGATAGAGAGTAAGTGGATGCCTTCTTTCTAAAAGAAAGTAAATCACTCTTGGGATGAGTAATCAGTCAGAAAGGAGCCTTTTACAGAGACAGCATTGATCATTCTACTTTACTCTGCTTATGCATCTGCATTTGCCTGATGCAACTAGAAGCAAAATGTACCTTAAGTTCAGTCTCTGTGACATTAGGAAGTAGATCATGAACTCAAAGTATTTAGGATTCAGGTAGAACACACATGCAACAATAAACATCAAAAGGCCTGAAACCATTCTGTTCACAATGCTTCCAAAAAGGATAGAACTACAAAACTTCTCAAATTGCTTTATGATGAAATCTTTGTATTCAGCTCCATTTTTCACAAGCAAGTTTTGAAATTCTGTTTTAACACATTATGTAATGCATGTATGAAAACACAGCTTATTTTCTAAATTTGTCTTTAGGGTTAATTTATTTGAAGGTAACAAGAATTTTTTATTTATTTTTATTATCCAAGTATTTTATATTCAGAAACTCTGTCCATTAATGTTCTCTGATTTTATAGAGATATTTACTATTTGCTCTAAAATACAAACCACTTGCTTTATGTTGAATTCAATAAACTCTTTACTCATGCCCCAAGGGAAGGATCTCTATATAAACTAATCCTTTTAATGGTGTGTAGATGGTTTCTGTAAGTCATTTAGACCACATAAATGTTTAAATAATTTCTGGGGTTAAACTGCTTTTAGCCCTCGTGATTAAAAAGGTTGGCTTCTAAAGATTTTATGGTCTTGTAAAAGGGAAAGAGTTTTAATGGCAACCCTCCCTGAAAATTAGAATTTTTACATTAAAAAGTGAAATTTTAAAGGAAGAACTTTTTCTCACCAGTTAATCTGAATTTTAGATTAACAAGTGGATTGGAAGTAGAATAATGCAAACAGATCTTTTATATGTTTGAAGTTGAAAGTATTTTACCTGGATTGCAGAGTGGTAAGAAATCAAGATAGGTCTTGGTTTTCAGGGTCTGGAACTGGAATTGTGAAGAGAGGAGGCAATGAGAAAGGTCCTAGGTGGAATGTGTACTGATGCTCACTAATTTGGATATCTCCATTACTGAGACACTTGGAGCACTGCCACAAACCAGAAACAGAAGGAAGATTATTTTGTCAATCATGAGCACACCACTCAAGGCATGGTCTTAGTGATGTTTGTTGGTAGAACTAGAGCATTTTAAAAGCCCGAAAAAAAGAAGCTCATGAGATTGGGGCCAGATTGGTACTGACAGCCTCACCCCAATGAAAGAGTAAGTGAGGTTATCTATGCTGCTCACAACAGAATTTTACTGAGAAAACTAGGTCAAATTTTCTATAGTTCAGGGTTTCTCTCAAATGCTTAGCTGCACAAGGCAAATCTTATATCAACTGCACACAAAGACTGAAATGAACATAGAAAGTTATATGATAAGAAAAGTAAAGGAACCTCTTTGGAGATGTGTGTGCACTGACATCAGGGAAATATATTTCACTCGCAAAACTGAGGACTAGATTGTAAAGCAGTGAGGTTGGGATTGCTATATTTCATGGTCAAGGAACATTCAAACATTAAATATAGCTTTAATTATCTTTTCAAATATGGCTTTCTTCTTTACCATAGAAACTCTGCTTTTTATTTTAGAGAGTATGAAAATCCAGGATATTTTCAGGTAAGTTAGGATTTTCTGCCCTGCTGAATCAAATGAGCCACTAGCATTGAGACATGTCCATTCTCATCCTGATTCTCTCTTCAATCTGGTGGATGTAGCATCTTAACCTGAAACTCTGCCTGACTAGGTAGGGATGATGATGTTTCACTAAATTCATAACTTCAATAAAAGATGTAATTAAGCTTAAAGAATGGAATCAGTTATAGTCACTTTTAGACAATAACATTTTAATAAACTTTAAAGAGATGTCTGGGATTTTTCAGAAAGAAAAGCCCAGAGGAGAGAAACTCAAGTCAATCTATTGGAAGGCCACTGAATGTTGAAGATAAAGTGTGTGTGTGTGTGTGTGTGTGTGTGTGTG
>LOEQ01010031.1:0-22624 GCA_001685075.1 Bramus lutescens | reverse complement strand
TGTGTGTGTGTGTGAAAGAGAGAGGGGGGAGAGAGAGGAGGGAGGGGAAGAGGGAGAGAGAAATACTAGATACAAAAGACCATGTATTAGCTATGAGTCTTCTCTTTATAATTTGCATCCCTTTATTCTTTCAAGGTCCATTTTTAAAAGCGGAAAAAAGAAAACTCATGAGATTGGGGCCAGATTGGTCCTCACAGCCTCACCACATTGAAACAGTGAAAAGGAAGGAGGGAGGAAGGGAGAAAGGGAGGGATGAAGAGAGAGAGAGAGAGAGAGAGGCTTTAATTTGGGATGATCAATGCACAAAAAGGCAGTTTTAGTACCTGTCCTCCAAATAATAGGAAGCTCTTCCAATATGTGCAATAGCTACAATATAATGTTGTATTTTATATATTTATATATTTTTTGTTCCATAAATGTATACATTTGTTACAATTGATTGTATTTCATCTTTCTTTATTTTCTTAAATCTAGATATAATGGATAACAGCCTTCAGATTATAAGGCATGTAGTTCAGTCAAGATTCAGGAAAATACAAATAGTGGTAGAAAAATACTTTTAACTTATTTAATCATTTTTTATGTTTTATTTATTATTTGAGAATTTCATACAACATATTTTTTATCAATTTATTTCTTCTCCCCTAACTCCTTACATATTCTGTAACTATCCCATATTCTTTCTCTTTAAAACAAAACCTACTCGCAACACACACACACACACCTACACACACACACAAATACACACACACACACACCAAAACATGAAGTATTATTTGTATTGGCCACCTATCCCTGTATATAGGGCCTACCCTGATATGAAGCTGATATATCCAGTGTCGCTGCATAGGAAAAAATAACTGAATTTTCTCACCTAGCAACTAATAGCAGATACTACCCTCTTGACTAGGCATGGGACTTGGTGCTCACTCCCCCTTCCTTCTTGCTGGGAGTTTGTCTGGTCTAAGCTGGTGTGTGTAGGTGTATTGTGTATGCTGTTACATTTATGTGATGGAATATTATTCAGCTGATAAGGAAAATGAAATTCACAGGTAACTGAATGGAATAAGAAAGAATCATTCTGAGTAAGGTTACCAAGACCTAGAAAGACAAATGTTGAATGTTTACTCGTATATGTAGGTAAACTTTTGTGCCTTAGATACAGGTATTTCACTTAGAATATCATAAAAGTTTTATATAACTACTAAAGAACCAGGGGCCAGAGATCTTCCAATGAAGCGAAAATAAATTAGGTTATTATGGGATAAAGATGAAGATAGTTTTTCTTTTAAACTTACTTAATCATATCATGTTTGCTTTTAAACTTCCAAGTATATTTACTTAGATAGAAAGCTATATTTGTATTGTGAATTATTAAAAATTAAAAATTTGAATAGGTGAATAATTATTTTCTTTGTATGGCAACAAAAAGCCAAGACTATCTAGAGAAAACAAAGTCTTGTTTCCAAGAAACAAAGTTAGTTTTCAACATTTGTTCAAACACAAAAAGGAAGTGATTAAAATAAGGCTCTGAGATAGAATTTGATTTCTGTAATGCCTAATATTCCTTATTTGTTGTTCTCACACTCTAAAGCTCATAGTTTTTGACTAGCAAGATAACTAGATGCTGTAGAGATTTGAGGTTGCAGATTTCTCTATTCTAATAATTTTTTAAATATATAAATACAGTATTTTGGAAAAGACAGGATTTTTATTGTCATTGGAATTGTTTAGATCTTATTTAGACAGTCACATTGTTTGGGCAACATCACATGCATACATCTGCAGCATTATTTCTCAATGAAAAAAAGTCACCAATTTCAGAGAGGGCTAGGGAGAAAATTGGAATGGAAATGGATGGATGGAAGAAGAGAGAGAAATATTGTAATTACATTTTAATTATATTTTTAAATAAAGGAAATGCAGAAAATATGGATCTTCTTCAAGTAGCACATTCTCCAATTGCTGTATTTATTCTCTATTTAAGGTCATATATGTCTAAGAAAAGATCTTCCAAATTTTCACATATTATTTACTGGGAAAAAGCCCATGTGTTGGTTCTTTGTAATACAGCAAAAATCAAAAGTTACTTTGGTTGGTCATCTCTAAACTAGACTAACCCCACTGAAATACCTTTCATCTGTGAGTGGAGCCTTGTGAGCTCTCCCCTCTCCTGCACTCTTCATCTGAGTTCTCATTTTATGCCTTTTCTGAGCAGATTATGTCTGAGAATTGAAGGCTGCCCTTACTTGATAAGTGCAGTAAAAACATTCCATTGCACCCTCAAGATTTAAGCATCTCTTCTGATGCTGTACCAGTCCAGCTGCCACTTGGTCCTCCACATACATATTTTGCATAGATAATGCATTTTCATTTTAAGAGTCATCTGTTGTTTTGATTCTCTCCCAGAGTAGTTTGATTTCCTGTCTAGTAAAATCACTGTCATTGCAGCTCTTTCTATTCTAGTTTCTGTAGCATTTGACTAGCAATAGAAGCTTGATGCTGAGACATCTTGCCACCCTTAGGATAAAAAAAAGAAAGGCTGCACATTTCAAGGGAGGAGGATATCAATCAAGCTTCCACTTATCACTGTGGAAGCCAATTTGGCAGAGCTCTGATGTTAGGATCTGCACTGACTTTGTGAGTGATTATGATGTACTGCCAGGTGTAAGCGATGCTCCTATTGCATGATGATTGAATTTTATTCACTCTGTGCAGTTATTGTAAGAAAATAGTGTGTTAACTTGGACAAAATTAATTTTAAGCATCATAACAAAATTTTAAAGTGAGAAAAGAGAAATTAAAGAGTGACATAAAAGGAGAAAAAAAGAAGGAAAAAAATAACCAAATAGGGAAGTTGACTCAGTGCCAGATGTATGGTTCACATTGAAATCATCCTTTTAAGATAAGACAGCCTGTTGATGGACCCAATTTTGCATCAAGATGTTTCTCTGGGCATAATATTGTAAACATTATTCTTATGAAAATGTACAGGAGTTTTAAAGTGAAATACACAATACATATTTATACAAATTGCTGTTTGTATCACTGTGACAAATAAGGGTCAAGAGAAGAATGAATGGGCCGGGTACTCTCTCCTGTGACCTGGGAGTCACATCTTCAGAATAGAGGACCCTCTCTGCTCCAGCTACTGTCCACTGTGGATTCATCCTCATTAGGAATAGCGTTGAGGCAACACGTTCCATTTATGCCAGGATTTTGGCTGGGTTTACCTTCTGTAGGTCTTTTTAATGATTACCACAGCTAATATAAGTTCATAAATTCAAGGTTTCTTCATTCTACATTGTAGAACAGAGTAGATGTTGCAGATATCTTGTAGCTTGCAAAGCCTAGCCACTATTTTCTCTTTCAAGGGAATATATTCTTGACATCTTGTATTAAATGGTCATTTTTATAGTAAAATTTTATTGTTTCCTGTACTTCCCCATTCCCAAAGCCTCAGAGAAAGTAAAGATGTTTATGAAGGCTAATATTAGGCTTGGCATGACCATGTAACCCAAGAGAGTATTCATGTAACCAGAAGAAGAAATGAAATATAAACACAGTTTAATACAGAGCTAATCTTTAGAGATAACCATCTCTTGGCTTGAGTCTCTGTGCTCTATATTTTAGGCTGATTGAGTGATTCTTAAAGAAAAAAATCAGATATTACAAGATTTATTCCTATATTTTATTTCTTATGACAGAGAAATTGTTATTTGTATATTAATAAATACATATAGCTGTCATTTATAAAAACATCATTAATAAAACACCTTCTAATCTAATATATACCTATTTATAACTGATCCAAGAAGACAATAAAAAAACAAGTCAATATTGAATTAATATTGTAGCACAATATAACTAATCATACTCTTCTATGTAGACATTGGATCAAAATGTGAAACAGTGGTGTGCTTTTTAGCAAATACTGTTTCACTTGGTAAATTTTAACTCAGCATCTGGTATGACCAAAAATGGACTGTTTTTACTTTAATTTTAACTTCCATTTTTAGAAAAAATTATAGTGAATACAAAACCATTTGCAACTCTAAAGTGGTTTTAAAAGTATATTTTAAAAAAGAGTAAGAGTTCTGGGCGAAAAGAAAATTTCTCACTAAAAATTCACTTCATAGGATTAACATTCTCTGGGTTCTAGAAGTGATGGCAATATGTAGAAATCTTAACACAGAAATGATGCTGAGGTACACAGCATAAAATATATGTCTCTTCTAAAATGTTCACAAAATGTTGTGAGAGAATGGATACTGAATATTTGCATCATAAAATGATCAATACCAAGGTGATGTATATGCTAGTTAGCCATAGTCATTTTGCCATCTATGTAAAGTTTAAAACATGCCTACTATGGAGATATAAAGCAAATTCTAACTTTAATTTAATAACATTAAAATTCCAGATTCTCAAAAGAAAATAAATTAACTTTTGTTCAGTTCTACCAAATAAATAACTTTCTTCTTTCTATCTCAAAACAGAAATTATGTTTCTCTTGTCTAAGTTGTACAATCTGCATTCTTTTAAATATTTTTATTATTATAATGAAACTTAAATGGAAATACCATTAGCATTGGATACATATAGAGCAGTTTCTCAGTTTGTGTATGATTCATTCACCATGAATGAAATACTCACAGTGGGGCCTGGGGCTGTAGTTTCATACTTACACTTACAAGTTTATGTCATTCAGTTTGTATTCATTCATTAAATTTGATGTCTAGAAAGAGCAGTTAACCATTCAATTCAAGGAGGAATTATGTTTGTGACACCAAACATATCTAATATCTATATATATATGTGTGTGTATATTATATATTATACATATAAATATATTATATATAAAACTTTATACTTTACATATTCTATATAATTATAGATAAATAGATGATAGATAGATGATAAATGATAGAGAGATGATGTAGACATAGAAAGATACTGATATTTATCAATATATATCGATAAAAAGAATTACATTATATTTTAATGGATATGTGTTTTAACACATCTCCCTGTCTCTTTCTCATGTGTGTGTTTGCATGTATGTATATAGGTATGCATGTATGCATATATATTGTGTATGTCTGTGGTGTCAGTGTGTTTTCTTATGCTTATGAGTGTTCAAGTACTTGTGTGTATTCCTGTATACAGATGACAGTGCAAGACATTAGGAGTCTTTCTATCAGTGTCCACCTTATTACCTTGAGTCATGATCTCTCACTGAGTTGGAAGGAAAATGTTGAGAACTGCCATTCATCACGTCCTCCACTCCCCTCATTGTGGGGTTCAGCCACATGAGTCTAGTGCAGTATTGTACAGTGATTCTGAGGATTCAAATTCAGGTCTTCATGCTTGTATATCAAATATGTTTATCCACTGACGTTCATAATATGCATCATTTTAAAAGCAAACTTACTTGGAACCAGTCTAAAACTAATGTAAGACAAGTTACTGTTTTTAATATGTGACCAACTTTTAGTTTTGAAATGGAGGAGACATAGATAAACCTCTTCCACCTGTAGTGAGAAATTGCATTAGTGAAAGAGCAGCAAGGAAGGTATACACATTCAGATGATTCTTTTAGCATTAAAAAAATCCCTTTATTGCTAACTTGCTATTTGGTTCTGCAACTCCATCCTTATAACTGACAAGGTTTTTGCTTGTAGAAAAAGCATCTAGCTGTTGATTTTTATTAACCTTCCAATGGAACCCCTTTGATCACTTTCATATTGATGGTATCTTTTTCATATACCTAAATAAATCAATATAACATGCTCAGTTCATATATTGTTACTTGTGTGTGTATTTGCTACCAATTTCTGTTTTCTTCCCTGGGGAAGACTAATTCTCCTGCTTCAACATTTCATCGCTGGATGTAGGTCTTTGTCAATTGTCTTCTTTATTAGTTCCTCATATATAGTAATCTCAGAGTAGAAGTTAACTGAAACAATATTGAGCCGTTTTGTGCTGACAAGTACAAGACAAATTGTTTCGTTTCATACTGAACAAGCCTTGCTTCAAATTAAATCTTAAAGATCATTATTATAATATGGACAAACAGTATGGTTAGCTTTTTTTTTTTTACAAATTATCTTCATAAGTGATTTCTGCGCAAAAGTGAGCAAAATATTTCAGCGAATAAGTTAATAAAACCAAATATTTATTTAAGCTAATGTCTCAGAGGATTCAATGTCTGCTTGTTTGAACTACTGTGCTTGAGTAGAACATCATGGCCACAGGAGCCAACCATAGAGAAGATTATTTGCCTCCTAATACACAGAAGTAGAGGCTAGAGAAAACACTGAGTCCAAATACAACTTTCCAATACATGTTCCAAATAACTATTGTCTTGAAACATACCCCACTTTCTAAGGATGCAAGATATTGCACCATTAAATATACAAATGGTCAGTAGAATCCTATGCTAAATATTTTTACACTCAGTCAGTAATATCTTACACAGTCTTAGAACAGGGTTTAATTGGCTAGATTCTCTTTTTTTCATATTTCGCTTCCTAGTGTCTCCAAGTAGACGTGATGATGTTGATACATATGTGTGTGTGTTTGAGTACTTGTGTGTGTTCCTGTGTGCACAGTACTGGTATCTTTGTTTATGTGCACTTCAAGTTCTCAACTATTTAGTCACTTTAAAAAAATATCTTCAAGAGAACTATGTTCCAGCTCTTCCTTTCTAATAGCATTTACATATCTGGCCCTCCAAAGTGTAATGTGTTCATTCTATCCTTGGCAGACTTGCCGTTATTTACCTTTCTTTATATCACTCTTGTGTCTTTGGTGGGCATTCTTCCAAGCTCTCATCATGGCTTTCTGAAGGAACTATGTCAGCTTTCTTTTAGTCTTATATTATTATTGCTTCCTAAAGTTTTCACGTTTACATTCATGAATTCAGTGACTAATGGCTCTTAAACTCTAGCACATATCTTTATAAAAATCTTCAAAAATATATAATAGTGTCTATTTCAAATGTGTACTACTCTGCCTCATAAGCATAGCAGGAAGTCACAGTCAAACTCAGTATCTTTCTTCTGCAACAGTGTTTTGGTGATGAGGTCTTTTGCTTTGCGCATATATATATATATATACATACAAACATATACATACATATGTGTGTATTCAATATGCATACATATATACATATTTTCTATTGGCATTCCTAGTCCTTTGTAAAGGTAAAACTTACTAGATTAAGCCTACAGCTCTTCAATACACATATTATCAATAATTATTATAAATTAAATAAAGAGAACCCTTGACAAAACAATTGATCTATGGTAAAAGATAAGTAAGTCATTTTAATAGCAGCTATTAGTAATACTAATTTGCATAATTCATTTTCATAGTTTGAATTTGCATAGTGAATCACATTGTTCATTAAGCATCATTCAGGCAAAGAGCAGATGTCCCCGTAGCAGCAAATGCCTTGATTGGTGTCTGCATAATTAGTAGATAACAGATCTACTCTTTATATTATTAGAAAAATGTGCATATCCTAATTATATGGATAGCACATCACTATAAAATATAATGTCTCTACAGGAATGTGTCAACACACACACACAGGGTTTTTATGCCCATGCATGTTATCCTGGACTTAAGTGTGATGGAAAATGATATCTAATCTCTGCCCAAGCATGATGTGATTCAGTTGCACCCCAATCCTAGAGTTATTCAGAAATTGGAAGAGAGTAGACTTTTTTGTTATTAATTTAATGATTGACTTAATTTTGAAATAAGACACTATTTATTAATGACTGTATTCTGACTAGTAATTCTTCATCTAAAATAGGTAGAACTGTGTGTTTGAAACTGTTTTTGAGTAATTTCTGAGTTGATTCAATCTAAGCAAATCTTTCTGTGACCAGTGATGCTTTGCAGAACAAGGCTGGGCCTGCATTAGTCTCCTTCACACAGTCAAGTCTTGCTTATTCCTTTAACTTTGCCTTTGACTTTTTCTCCTGACATTTAATTATTTACTCCCTAACCAGATTTCTTCAGTTTTATATAAAAAACATGTTCAAATATTTCTTAAGTCAGTCTATTTCCTCTCTTCATCTCTTTTTTCTTATCTATTAATTGTGATACCAGTAACATACTAGAATATTGTTTTGAATAGAAAGGAGTTAATGTGTTTAAATGAATTAGGAAGGTGGTGCATAGAGCATTCATCATATAAACACTTTAAATTATTCTTTATCATTAGCTCCATCATGAGTAATAACAACAACAGAAGTGTTTACATTGATGGCATTAAAGCCTATGCTAAGAACATGCACCTCAAACTCATTGCTGAATAAAAATCCCCATCGTATTTTAGTCTTAAGTGTACAATAAGAACCCCTGTTTGATTTAGTCCTAATGTCATAGCCAGGAATGATGAGAAGGGTAACTGCAGAGATCCAGTGTATTCTTAGGGGAGAAATATGGCTCCTCAAATCTTCAGGAAGTTAAGTCTCTAAGTAACTTGGATGAAATATAAAGATAACAGATTTCTAAGAGTAGGCAAGCTTTTTTCATCCTCTTGGCAACAAATCAGATATTATTCAGGTCGAGGGTCTTTTCCTGCACATGTCCCTTGCAGAATTCCTCAGGGTCATAGACTGGGAACATTTGGTTATAGCCAAGATAGCCTTATTTGAGGGTGCTAAAAATAACTGAAATGATGTGAGGTCTTGCACCTTCATTTCAAATTTAAAGGAAGATAAGTTGAGGACTCTAAGTGACCTTGTAGAGAAAGGAGGAGAATGTACTAACAAATGCTTATTTCCATAGGAAGGAAGGATTGATGACTGTGCTATAGCTTATTGGCAACTGTGAGTTAATTTCTTTCAATAGCAAATCCCAGCCTTTAGCTTAACACTGTTTTTTTTTGCACTGTGGCATCTGTTGTACAACAATACTATAAAGATAATGGATTTTTGTCTTATTATTTATTCTATATTTTCAGAATTTTAACATGAAACATTTTTAAAATTAAATTTATTCCTAATATTAATATTTAAACAGCACATTAATAAGAAGATATTCAAGACTTAATAAAGCTAAATGGACCTCTTGGTTTCATTTTATTTTTAGTCTATATTGCCTCATAAGTTTGCTGTTCACTTATGCAATTGTCTCTAATCTGACACTTTCTACCATTATGTCATTTTCTGTCTCCCTAAACAGCAGGTATGGAGAGAGATGGTCAGAGAGATAATAGATACATAAGTACAGAGACACATAGGACTCTACATTATAAATTTAAACATCAATAGATTGAGTACTATACATTCCATTTAGGAGCATTCAAATTAAAATTAATTACATTGATTGACTGATTGACTGATGATTTTGTTTTTCTTGAACAGGGTCTTTCTATGTCTTCCACATAAATGGATCACTGTGAGTTGGAGGGTAATGTGGATAGGCGGGTCAACCAGACAGGAAGTAGAGGAGGGGCAATGAGAACGGGAGAATGCTAGGATGGAAGAAGCCCAATCTTCCCATTCCTGCCCATTCCTCCCATTCCTGAGAAACAAGATGTAATCTGCCTGGCTGAGAAAGGTACTGAGCCACATGGCTAACATAGATAAGAACAATGGGTTAATGTAAGCTACAAGAGCTAATAAGTAGCCTGAGCTAATGAGCCAATCAGTTTTATAACTTATGGAGATCTCTGTGTGATTTTCTTTGGGACTTGCCGGCTGTGAGGTACTAGAGAAGACAGAAACCCCAACAAGCCAGACCTCATGTTACACCTCAAGTTTGGGATAAACTTTGGACAAATTTCCCAGCTAGAACGATCTCCCTGCACAGAGCATTCTAGACTCTACCTGAAGAAAGATAAGAGAGTCTCCAAGGACCAAAGAGTCGTGTTCCTTATAAATATGCTGGTGGTCAGAGCCATCAAATTAAAAGTTAATGATTAATCCACATAGTTTATTGACACTGAAAAGCCCCCTAACTACAACCATGTTTGTGGTACACAGGTCTAGCATCCCTGTGTTTAAATGGGGCATGGCCTTGCGGTTTGCTTAATAGAACACCTTTTTTATCCACTCAATTAATTTTTACATTTTTGTCTCTTGGTTCTGTGCCTCTCTGTGTTAGAAAGTTAATAGCTGTCTCAATTTACATTTCCCCAAGTTGTTAACATTAACATGATCCCCCAATTCTAGGAAGATAAGCTTCCCATGAGATGTAGGCCTATTGGCCCTTTCTCTGACCTAGGCCATCAGAAAAGAGATTAAGTATAAAAGGCTCCAATCTCAACTATAGAAGGCAAAAACTATGATCACCTCCAAGTAGCTCTTGACTCAAGTTTACATCGTATTTCCTTCAGGGACTTGGAACCCAAGGATGTAAAAGCTTTCTATAATATCTTAACAACATAAACTATTGGTGACTAGATATTTTCTTAAATACCAAAAACACAGCTTCTTCATAACAGTTATTTATTTAACTAGTTAGTAGTTAGTCAGTTACTTATTTACTAAAAGCATTCTGGGATACTTTAGGGTTTTTTTTTCAGAATTTTTTGCAGTATGGACAGGACTGTAATTCCTCAAGGGATCAGCAATGTGACCTCCCCATTGCCGTGCTTTTGAGTAATGAATAATTTAGTTGAGTTCAATTCACTATCAGAAAAAGCACTTGGTTTACATATGTGATACAATTCACATTTAACCATTGGAAAGAATGAGTGAAATCAAGGAATCAGGTTTAAGAGAAGCATGGATGAGTAGAGAATGACCCTTAAACTTAAACACTTCCTCCTAAATATGGGAAAGGTGGATATTTGAGTAATGAGTTGGACCATGACAAACACACTGATAAAGTGTGGAAAACTCTGAGGAAAAAAAATAGGAAGATATGATTAATGTTGAGCTAAGTAACAACCTTAGGTAATAGACTGTATTTTCACAGGAGAGGGTATGCTGGAATTAGATGTAGATGATGAGTAATTTCTGCAATGAACCAAAGAGACAGGAAAAAATCAAAGAGGGATAGCCATAGCATAAAAAATGGTTTTAATGTCATCAGTTCTCTGAAAATATTGCAATTGTTATGGATATGCTATGCCCTATACTTTCGGGATGTTCAACTTTTTTTTTGGTAAAGGGCACAATGTAAGGAAGCCATAAAGTTCTATTGATATCAAAATTTCACTATGGTGTGAATATCTTTCAATTAGTGGCAAACATATAGTATGTGTAGGAGCAAAAGATTGGGGGCACTTTCAGAGAGCATTACTAGAGTGTAGGCATCTGCTAGATTTTGACATATTGGTGTAGTCTGGGATCCCACAAAGCAAGTGGGAAGAATTCATAAATCTACATTAAGAGCAGATGTACATGTTTGATCTAACAGTTCAGGGAATTAGCTCAGAGGACAAGCTTGGAGGAGTCCTTTGCGTTCTAAATGGAAAAGTTGGTGGAAGTCCAGAGTCCTGTCTTCTGCTCACCCTGTCCCTAAGAACCTTTTCATTAAGCCCCTTTCCCTGTGAAGTTTCTCTTAATAATGTATGTAATATGCATGGGATCTGTTGAGTTAAACATTGGTTTTTAATCTCCCTGTGATATTTTTAAATGCAGGTCATATTATTAGGTTACTTATTCTGTTATTATTTTTTTATCACACTACAAATTATAAGAACACTAGTCATGAGACACTCATCGTCACAGGTCAGTATGTTTGCAAATAGGTAGCGTCTAAAGCATCTCAAGGATTGTGTAAGCGACATGTTGAAAGAGATCAAGAAGGTGCCAGACTCTGCTTTCTGAATGACTTTGATTTGTGAACCAGAGCAAGGTCAGCTTTGAGCAGGACCTGAGGCCACAGTTGTGAACAATTAGGGCTTAAGTAAAAGAAAGGAATGCAGAATCAGGCTCTCAACTCTTCCCTGACTGTGTCGATTATAAACACTTTAATGGAGGCTTTTAATAGGTTGAAATAAAAAGGAAAAAATCATTGAAGCGATGTTTTGTTACTAAAATGAATTGCAAAAATGATAGCCTTTGGCATATCACTTGCTTCTGTCCTTGTCCAGCTCATGTTTAGACAGTCCTGTTGGTGAAACTTTATGTTGAAGCATCTGACATTGCTGGTAGACCAGAAAGCCTCAGTTATACGCAAATAATTACAGACAAATAAGGAGTGCTGAGAAAAGGATAAATAGTCTTGCCTATAGAAGAGCCCACCAATTAGTTATATAATACTATATCGTCATACATGTAATTTTTATATGAACAAGTATATTATATTTAGGAATATATATATATATACACATATATGCATATGTTCTTGTTACAAAAAATAACTGATTAAAAAGACAGTAAGGAGGTGTATTTTGGAATAATGAGAGGAAAAGAATGAAATAAATTATATCATTACATTACAGACTCAAAAATAACAGAAATAATTGAAAACTATTAGTCATAATCCCCCTAACAATGGTTTAAATTGTGCAATAGCATTTTTAGTGTTGGTTTCAATGACAATATAAAATAAATTCATATAACCTGCTTTTAAAAATGTATTGCTGACATTAGCTCTCTAAATTAAGAAGGAAATTCTTCATTCCATCCTAAATTCACTTTTATGAATAACCAAGACATATGCAGATTATGACTATTGAGAAATAAAAATTTTAATGATAATACCTCATATGGGTACTGAAAGTACATGATTGACTAATTTTTAAAAAAATCTCTTTTAATATCATTTTTACATTAATATGTTACAATAGCAGCAACATTACTTTAATGTGTGCTTCAAATCTGAGCAATGACATATGTGGACAATCTACAAACAAATTTCTTAAGTAATCTTGTCTTCAATGAAACGGACTGTTTTTATTTATATATTGATTTATTCTTTGTTTTTGCCAGACTGTTGTGTGAAATCGAGGGATGCATATTTGCTAAATGTGTTTTCTGCCAAGTTTAATTCTCCGACCTCAAAATGGTCACTTTTATTTGTATATTCTTAGAGTAGTGTCTAGAAAGGCTCAGAGCAAGGATATAAAGCCTAGAAAATGTACTTCGATGGACTAGGTATTTTTTAGGATTTTAATATTGAGGGGATTTTGTTTTGGGTTTTGTTTGATTATTCTGTTTTGATGAAATGCAGATTTCTGTTGGCCACAATGGATTTGAACTTCCTACTGAGCCAAGGGTGACTTTTAACTCATGGTTCTAGTACGTCTACCACCTTAGTGCTAGATTATAGGTACAAATCAACATGAATCCCTCTTGATTTATAACTGAAAACATAGAATAATCCATTTAAAACCATTAATTCAGAGGCAAATGTTATACAGCAAACACAGCTATTTGAGTTGAGGTCACTTAATCAATCTAGTAGGACATTCTCATCCATGAAGCAGTCCTTCCTATATCCCCTTTCAGTCCTGATGGTGATTAATGGCTTTCTGTCTATACAATCATCTCTTCTGTTTTGTTTTATGAAGAAATTGTCTGATATGTCACCTCTTCTGTTTTGTTTCTTGCACTTAGCATAGGTAGTTTGAGTTCATTTATGCTGCTGCAGGTAAACTGCTATCCCATTTCAATTGCAGGATTGTCTTGTTTATATATGGAACTTTGATTATGATTAATGGCATTTATTTTTCTACATTTTGTTAATGAGACTAATATTAGCGTGGTCATTTATTATGTCCAAATAATTGTCTGAGCACTTGCTCTCAATGAGTATATCCCTTTGAGTTGACCCGTTGAGCCATTACTCAGATAGAACTCACAAAAATAACTGCAACTTTTTTTTGCACAACAGTTACTTGAATTCCTTTCCTACTCTCAATGTATGGAGACATTGTTTCTCGATTATTACCAATACTTGTTCTTTAATGCTTTCTTATTTTAGTCTTTGCTAACTTTGTTACTCAGTTTAATTATGATGGTATTTATTCACATTTTCTTTTGTCTGTTATTTTGAGAAAATTGTAACACAGGGATTACCTGTGGAATTCTCTTCCTCTTGGGATTTTACACTAGTCAATACATCAAGAAGGTTTGGAAAAAGGAATTCAGTTGGATTTATTAATATTGTATCAGATTCCTAAGCACCAAAACACAGAACACAGAAGAACAACTATTTCTTCTTCCTTGAGTTGTATACTTTGTTGCCTTTCATTTACATTTTTCTTGTCTATACTAACAGTTAAAGTCATGTAAATACTTTGGGAACAAAAACAGAGACTAATTCAGTAAAAAAGATTAGAAAAAGGAAAATCATGTATCTAAATGAAAGTTCATGTGAGCTTTGGAAAATGAAGATAATCTAACCCATGATAAATGCACAGGTTTCATACCAGGAGAGGAGACATGCCACAAAGCCAGGCTTTCTACCGCACACTTGTCATCATATATCTTTATGGACCTTTTTTCTATATCACAAAAGAGTCATCAGCTATGTAAACTATTTATTAACCTAGACTGCAGAAATGTTAAAGAGCAGTCATTGTAGCTTTAAACAATTTAGGACAAAGTCATTTTAATAATGTTGTTCAGTAATTATGAAGCTAATATACAGATAAAGTCATTCCTTGAGTTGGTTTTAAAAAGCGTTAACTATATTCATTCCCTCCTGCATGTATAACCTTCTTTAACATTGCTGTATGTGGTAAGAGAATCATATCTGTACTTCTGGGTTTGTTAGCATGTTATGACAAGTCATGCTTTTGTTTCAAATAGAGCATCCACACAATATGTAGGAAATGAGAAGAGTTTAGTTTGTAAAAAATAGAAGTCATCCATCATATAGAAGTTTAAAAAGTACACAATTTTGTTCATTGTCATCAATCTAAAATGAAATGTATTACTTTATTCATGCTTGTCTATTTTATCTTCTGTTGACTCCAGCTTAAATCTGTGCTATTATAGAAAGAGTTAAGTCTTGGACCCTAGCTGAGAGATAATGTAAGAGATTCGATCTTGAAGTGCCAGGTAAAGATTCCTATCATTGACATCATGTCCTTTGTGGGCGCAATAGGATGTCAGTTTTATCTTTTATTTCCCAACATGAGGTATGTGTTGCGGCTCTGCTCCGTGTATCTCGCTATAATATGCTTTCTCACCATTACCCCAAAATCAACAGGGTAAATCAATCACAGACTAGAGTCTCCGAAATTGTGAGCACCAGTGCCTATCCTCTTTGTTATGTTGGTTTTCTTAAATAAATGCTAGAGTGATTAAAAACTCACTAACATAAACTCTTAGTTAATATATTCAACAGCAATGTTCTCCACCACTCGTCTGTCTCCCTTTCAGCACCTACCAACATCGGTCACTGAAGTTTGGGATGGAGCTCCCATTTGCTGTCTCTTGTCTGTGGGCTGGCTACTTCGTTACTTTGGCTATGTGTTTCCTACTGATGATACCTTTTGGGTGTGAATCGAATCACCCCTTGCAAGTATTTGGAATAACTCAAAATTCATTCTGAATTAAATTTCATGCAGGGATTGTGTACTGGAGAGGGTTTTACAAACGGATACAAAGAATATGCTTAATCCAAATTTCAGAAAATAGAACTACATTTTATTAGGCAATAATATCCCAGATTTTAAGAACAAATGCAAATTTGTTCTGCCATAAATTAACTAAGAACTCATAAACATTTTACGTGCTTAAGCAATAAGGTCATAGAAGATTTACCTAGCTTGAAATGAATCGATATCATTTTGTTACTTTTTAGCCTGAGCCCTAATGACTATATCAAAATCAACAGTATATTTATGCACTTAAATCTTCAGTGGATTTATGATACACTGATGTGAGAAACCAGGTTGGCTCATCTGTAACAAGGGATATAAAAATCTTCATTGTAGTTTTGAAATCAGCAGCATTTATATTTGTTACTTTTATAAAAAATCCAAAGATGGGAATGAAAAGATGGCTCAGCAGTTAGGAGCACTTGTTGCTGATACAAAGAAATTGGACCCCCTACCCAGCACTTATATGGTACCTCACAATCATCTGGAACTTCAGTACGAGGGGATCTGACAAACTCTTCTGATCTACATAGGAACAAACATATATGCGAAACAAATACATACATAGAAATAAAACAATGCAAATACATAAATTAAAAATTAATATTGAAAAACTGAATGTGTATACCAAAAATCACACATTATTATTAATAATATTACTTGGATTATATATATATATGTAAAATAAAAATATTAGGTACACATATATACACATGTATACTGTGTTTGAAACTGTGAGGAATGTTTTGTCCTAAAGTATAGATGTGGGATAAGTAAGTATATTTTCATAGACAATATATATATATATATATGTACATGTATATGTACAAAATAACTTAATAGGCATAAAGAACCTCTATAGATACATTACTAAAATATAAATATCTTAAATAATTCACTAACAAACATGTTTAGTTACTGATTGGTTTTGATAAATTCCACTTTAAATCTATTGGTATGTTAGAAGATGTTTTGAGATTTTAGTTGTTTATGCATTTTAACAATTTTAAATATATCATACAAATTGAGTCATAGAGTGTTTTATCATTTTGTCAGTAGAGTTATTTTTCTTAAACTTTGTTCATTTGTGCATATCAAAACAGCAAATACTATTGATATTAAAACTACTTAGAAACATTTTTAACATTAACTTTGGGTATTAGGTATTTGTTGTTTAGTCCCAAACCACTATTTTCCCTTTCTTCTCAAGAATTGGCTCTATTTTTGATGTTTGTTTATTTGAGTATCTATTTATTTTTGAAAAGATTAGGGAGCTTGATAATTACCATCCTATCCATCATGAGTTGAATATCCATTGTAAAGTCTTTCTGTAAACATTAGCCAGGAGGCTCAAATTTGATGCAGGTGAGTAATTGCACTATAATTATCTTTAAATGCATGGCAGACAAAAAGGCTAAGTGACAGAGAAAGACATGATTACTGCTTAAGATTCTGTTTTGGGGTGATTTTATTAACTACAAATTTAGAGAATTGTGCACAATTCTTCCTAGGTACTCATGTCTTTTAATATTTTTCATTTTTATTTTAGCTTAAAAGCATTGCACATTTGGACCATAATGCATTGTATTGGTTACAACTAGGGTTTACCATGTAATTTATTCTCAAATAGAGACATTAGTGACAACGAAAAGAGCTGATAATGGTAATTATACTAGAACCCCTAAGTACAGGACAAAATTGCGCTGGGAAACCTCAAACTCAGGGCCACTCTTACTGCAATGTGGGTATCAGAAAAATAGGATTGTATGATTCTGTTTATTCACATATATACATACATACACACACATACATATGTACATACATGCATGCATACCTACCTACCTACACACATACACATATAAAAACACACACACACACACACACACACACACACACACATATTTGCCAATTATGTCACCATCTTTCTTATGCCTGGCCTCCTTCCAGTCCACTGTGGTTCAGTTCAGTCTCTCAAGAGACTGAGGCCCTTGGTATTTTTTAAAAACTCTAAAGACACATTGTAAAGTGAGTTAGAAGTTTTTCTTTGGGGGCGGGGGCAGCGTTCAGTATATAGGATGTTCCCAATGTCTGTGTCTGGAATCAGATTGTATAACTATCTTAGTTTTCAAATACAAATAATTTTATTTTACTATTCCTAGGTGACAACAATTTATTTTTATCTTTTAATGTTGTCATTCAATAAAACTTTGAGTTAGACCAGAAAGAATCACTTTGTAACTACAGAAGCTAAACATACATTTTGGCATCTTTTTGCAAAACTAAAAGAATTGTGAATTAAAGTGTTAAATGTTAGTAGTATATCACACATAGCAATACTTAACATCATATAAGTAATTTAGAAAAATAATTTGATGAGTTAAATATATTTATGTGTATGTCTGTTTATCATATACAAACTATGCATCTATATCTACCATCTATCTATATAATACATCATTGGCAAATTTATAATCTATAATGCGGACTCTATATCTAAATATTTTACGAATCAAAGCTTAAAGCTCTTATGATTTTATTAACTCAATGACCGCAGTGTATTGTGACAGCAACACAATGAACATTGTCCCTTTGTAAAGATATGCATGCTGATATGTTGAAAAAGAGATTCCCAATCGTTGAGAATTTTAATTGTGTTTAAGTGTATTTTTCAGACTACTTACATGTGTGTGTGTGTGTGTGTGTGTGTGTGATTTTACAGCGTTTACAAATATCCGTCTGCATTTTACAATCAAATAGGAAAGAAAATTCTAAAGGTATATCAAATATTATCTATCTACATGTCCACTTAACCATCCATTTACTCTAATACATGTGCTTTATTTCCCAGCAATGTCTGCTCTGATATGCAGCTTAAAATATGAAGATTTCTCTAAATCCTGACCCCTGCTACTTCACTTTTGTTCTAGCAAACTCATGAGCATTTACAAATGTAGATCAGCTGACACCAGAAGATGCCTCAGTCTCAGAACTTGAACTTCCAAAGCCAAGAGGAGATTCTCAATAGTATCCTTCCGCATATAACAAGATATAAAACAAACAAACAAACAAACAAACAAACAAAAAACACAGCCAGTGTGCCTGGGACATTTACATGAAACTATTAATATATATCATTTTTCAGTTGAAATATATTTTTGTTATATTAAAAGAAAATGTATATCTTGTTGATAAACTAACACACCTCCATCTTACAGTAAAGACAAACTAGATTTTTTCCTGTTTATGATTTTATATATATATATATGGATAATAGTAATGAAAAATTAAAATGCCAAGCTTCCAAGATGGCTGTCTTCTTCCCTTACCCTTCTGAAGCAAAATCCTGGTAGCTTAATGAAAGGACTTTTGGGCTTTGTCTCCTGCCAGTAGGCCTTTTATTGATGGATGGACTGGCGGAAGAAGTTCAGGTCCTGAATAGGATATGTTTGTGCCTCTGTTGTGGGCCAACTAGCTAACTTTCCTTCAAGCTGACAAAGTCTAAACTAGGGGAGTAGATGCTTCAGAGACTTTAAATCCCCAGCCATTGAGAAGAGGCTGCATTTTCAGCTTCGCAAGTACCCACTCTGCTTGGCTGAAGCTTCTTCTCCCCTTTTTCCTGCTGTGTGTGTGTGTGTGTGTGTGTGTTTGTGTGTATGTGTTTCCTCAGCCCCATTACCAAAGCCTTTCTTCAATAGCTAAAAATTATTAATTAATTAATTTAAAACTGTTTCTGTACTATGATATCATGGGTTTTATTCAATCAATAATTTAAATTTTAAGCCATTGATATATTTGATACTATTTGTCAAAGTATAATTTAATCCTTTATTCTAAAATAGGTAAATATTCAGTGATATATAGTTAAACATTGAATATATCCTTCATATTATTAAATTATTTTGCATTTTACTATAAAAGTAATTAACTTGTACATGCTACATTTTTCTAGTTTTCATCATACAGTTTTTTTTCAGCAGTTTTAATCAGCTGTGGGTTCTGTTCTTGATTGGTTTAATAAAACGCCGATTGGCCAGTAGCCAGGCAGAAAATATAGGTGGGGTGACCAAACTAAAAATGATGGGAAAAAGGAGGGCAGGGGTTAGAGTTACCAGTCAGATGCAGATGGAGCAGGTGACAACATGCCATGCAAATTGAAGTACCTCCCTGTCTCAGAGCATAACTAAGGAATATGGGTTAACTTAAAATGTAAGAGATATTTAATAATAAGTCTGAACAACTGTTTGAGCATATATAATTAATATAAGTCTCCGTGTCACAATTTGGGAAGCAGCTGACACGTATTTGGTAACAGGAAGTAGGAACAGCATCCATTTATATTAATCTTTTAATCTAATTTTTAAATTAATTAATTATTTTACATCCTGACCACAATTTTCCCTCTTTCCTTTCCTCCCAATCCCTATCTCCTCTCTACCTCTCCTCTCATCCACTCCTTTTTTTTTTTATCTGAAAAGGGCAAGCCTCCCATGAATATTGACAAAACATAGCACATCAGGTTGTAGTAAGATTAAGCACCCTGCTTTGTATAAAGGCTGGGCAAGGCAACCCAGTATGATGAATGGGGGTCCCAAAGCCAGCAAAAGAAACAGAGGCAGCCCCTGTTCCCATTGTTAGTTGTCCCACAAAAAGACCAAGCTATACAAGCTATACTGTCAGATATATTCAGAGGGCCTAGGTCAGTCCCGTGCAGGCTTGCCCGTTTTTGCATCAGTCTCTATGAGAACCTATGAGCCCAGGTCAGTTGTTTCTGTGAGTTTCCTTGTAATGTCCTTGGTTCATACATTCTATACTCTTTCTTGTAGGCTGCTGTGGGACAATGGTCTATACCCTGTCAATTGTATTTTAGTAAAATGCTGATTGGCCAGTAGCAGGCAGGAAGTAAAGGCAGGGCAACCGGGCAGGAAGTCGAGGCAGAGCAATGAGAACAAGAGAATTCTAGGAAAAGGAAAGAAAGATTTAGTCTGTAGTCGTCATCCGGACACAGAGGAAGCAAGACGTGACTGCCTCGCTGAAAAAGGTACCAAGCCACGTAGCTCACAGAGACGAGAAATATGGGCTAATATAACTTATAAGAGTTAATAAGAAGCCTTAGCTAATAGGCCAATCAGTTTATTATATATGTGTGTGTGTGTGTGTGTTTGTGTGTGTGTGTGTGTGTGTGTGTGTGTATTTCTTTGGGACTGAATGACTGTGGGACCTGGTGGGACAGAAACCTCTGTCAACAGTAGGCATGTTGAAGAATGCAAATAAATCCATATCTATCACCCTGATCAAAAGTCAAGTCCAAGTGAATCAAAGACCTCAACAGACATCCAGATACACTGAATCTGACAGAAGAGACAATGAAGAACAGTCTTAAATGTAGTAGAACAGGAAACAGCAGTATTAATCTTTAAAAATGTTATTAAATAAGATGTAATTAGCATCATTTTAATGAAGAATGTAAATAGTTTAAATGATCAATACTTTTCAAATAATTTTTGAAGAAAATAGTAATTATAAATCCGGTGAATATTCAGGAGTACAGCAACTCTTGGTAAACCTGAATCTGTTTAAAACCAGTTATAGTTTATTTTCAATTCACCTTAAAAGTATTATTCTTCTAAAGTTTATCCAAAAATAATGTATAACTTAGTATTTGAAATATAAGAACAGCTTTTTGTTCATACTGAAAATTCTCTCATCACACACACACACACACACTCACACACACACTTACACACACATGCACATACACGCACACACACACACACCAAGGCACAAATCCCGCTGACCCTGCTTCCCTGCCTGTCTCCCTTCCTCCCCCGCCCCATGTTTTTCTACTTTCTTTTGTCTTTCCCTCCACCCTACCTCTTTCTGGGATCTCATGTACCTAGGCTTGATTTGATATGTAACTAAAGATGAGCTTGATCTTCTGCTATCTTTGCCTCTCTCCTGGGCAGTAAGTTTACTCTTATGAGTCATTCCTGAATTAACTTGGCATTGGGGATTGAGCTCAGGGCTTCCTGCCTGTTTAATTAAGCATTTTACAAACTGAACTACAATACTATATTGCATTTCATTTACAATAATGATAATAAGAGTCAAGTTATTTTAATGAGTAATTTCTACTTTGGTTTTAGTGAAAAGAAAATTGATACTCAGATGGTTGAATGAGAGAGAATTGCTTGTACTTCACTGAAAGGTGGAGGAAGTGGTAGTTTGAATGAGAATTCCCAATTAGGATCGGTTATTTAACCACTTAAATTTATCCAGCTTTTGGTTATTTAACCACTTGGTGTCCAGCTGTTGGTCGTTTGCTGAAATTTGTAGAGGTTTAGAAGTATGGACTTGTAAAATGAAGCATGTCACTGGGGTAAATAGCACTATTTAAAATTTGTTCTCTTCCTTCTGCTTGTGGTTCAGTCTGCTGCCTGGTGCCATGTTGTCCACTCTGGAAGTGTAAACTCAAACCCTTCCAAAAGTTGCCTTGGTTATGGCACTTTACCACAGCAAGAGAGAAGTCATTAATGCAGAAATTAACAAAAGAAAGCCTAGGAGAAGGAAATTACTCAACATTGTACAACACTTGCATTTTAGCCCCCCAAACAATTCTACTCATACTACTGTGTGTTCAGTACCAGTGCAATGTGAGTGTGAGACTTAAGACAATGAAAGCCTAGAGACAGTTTCTATGACATTGCAATCACGCGGATTTCTACATATTGCCTTTGCTTTTGGTCGATGAAGCACAAAACGGCAAAACTAGACCCATTTGTGGAGAAATCATAAATTTATATGCCTGAGTTATGTGTTTTTGCTCACATTTTTTATTGTCTTATAATTTGTTTATTGGTTTTGATGATTAACCAGTTCTCTTAAGAAAGCAGAGAGAAAGATCTTCAGCATAAGCACATGTGAAAATTTATGTGTTTTGTAGTTCTGTCAATCACAGCTAATTCATAGGATCAAAGTGAGGATTGGGAGCACATTCATCAGTGCGATTACATGCATCAGGAGCTAAATCATGACTCCAAAGTGAGGGCCGCTGTTGGTGTCAGAGGCTGCAGGTCCATTCAGATCATTGTCAAGACT
>LOEQ01010030.1:744-21031 GCA_001685075.1 Bramus lutescens | reverse complement strand
TCCTCCTCCTCTTCCTCCTCCTCCTCCTCCTCCTTCTTCTATTTTTAACCCATCTTGGAGAAACTAATATGGAAAAGATGCTACATTACAGTAAACTGAGAGAGGTTAATGAACAACAGGATAGAAACTAGCATTAAATTGCTGCTATGTGGGAGCCCATCTCACCCCTAGACTCATTGTACCCTCATTCTTGATGGAATTTTGCCTCAGATGTGGCAACAGTTGCTTATTTCTGGCTTGGGTTTTTTTAAAGATTTTATTTTTTTTAATTATGAGCAAGTGTGTACACTTGATAGATCGTCTGTCGCTCATGTGAGCGCAGCTGCCCACTGAAGCCAGAGGCACTGGATCCCTCTGTAGCAGGCATCACCGGAGGTTGTGAGTCACCTGGCACAGGTGTAGGAACTTGGGTCCTCTGGAAGAGCAGTTCTCACTCTCAACAGATGAACTATATGCCCAGCCCCTATGCTTTTTTAAAGTTATATATACACGACAATACCACCTGCCTCACAAATCCAGTCCCGGCCCACATACACTCTTGTTCCTTTGTGTACTTCAATGTACGTTTTCAACTATCTTTCCCCCCACATGGATCTGTGATTCTAGAGTCCTGACTTGTCATAAGAAGCATGAGAAATGCCAGCCATCACTTCTCATTTCTAGAATTACAGTAAGCAGAAAAATAACGAGAAAGAAAAAAAGGAAGAAATCAATAAATGTGTTCATACTGCCATCTGGTGACAATGATGCAACTATACAGACAACACATTCTGAGAGTTCAAGACAAAATTACCAGGTAAAAGCAGATTTTGGCACAGGTACATAATCCCATCCCTCAGGAAATAGACACAGAAAGATAGTAAGATGGAAACCGGCCTGGGCTGCGTAGTGAGCCAATCAACTAATAAAAATTCACTGTTTTAAATTATGACAATAAATATTAAAGCTGGGTGTGGTTACTCATGCCTGTCCCCTAGCATTTGGGAGACACATGTGGGAGCATTATGAATCAGGGTCATCCTCAGTAACATAGTGAATTTCAGGTCACCCTAGACTACCTGAGACCCTATCTCAATAAAATAGAAAAAATAGAGAAAAGGAAGGGAGGGAGGGAGAGAGGAAGGGAGGGAGGGACAGAGAAGGAAGGAAAGACAAGAAGAAAGAGAGAGCTCAATAGTTTAATGAGAAAAACGTTGAGTACATGCTTAGAGTTTGGCTCCCGCTGGGATTTGAGATGTGTTCGTTCACATGGGTCCTTTCTACGCCTTCAGGAGTGAAGTGGGGCCTCTAATGCTCATGCCCAAGAACTATACAAAATGCTTAATTGTAGTTGTTGTTTTGTGGGTTTTGTTGCTGTTTGTTTTGGTTTTGTTCCTTTACTCTTTTGGGAGTCCACCACCCAGCACCCAGTTAAATACACGGAGTCTTAGTTATGAATGCCTGGCCTTAGCTTGGCTTATTTCTAGCCAGATTTTCTAACTTTAAAATTATCTAAAATTATCCACTTTCTCGCCTCTGGGCTTTGTACCTTTCTTTATTCTATATATCTTCCTTTCCTTCTTACTCCATGGCTGGCTGTGTGACCAGGTAGTTGGCCCCGGCGTCCTCCTCTCCTTCCCCTTTTCTCCCTCCTTCCTTCTCCTTTTCTCTTTGTGATCCTAGATTTCTCCTCCTATTTATTCTCTCTGCCTGGCAGCCCCACCTATCCTTTCCCCTGCCTTCCTATTGGCCGTTCATCTCTTCATTAGACCAATCAGGAGTTTAGGCAGTAAAGTAACACAACTTTACAGAGTTAAACAAATGCAACATAAAAGAATGCAACACATCTTTGCATCTTTAAACAAATATTCCCCAGCTTAAATTAATGTAACATATCTTCAGCTAATATTCTGCAATACTTCATGATCATTTCACCTCCTTGGGAGGACTCTGCCTCTCAAGATCATTCCAGAATTGGCATTTGAAATGCACGCTGTGTAAAAGGCACAGCATTCCCAGAAATGTTTCCTCTCATGTTCACCTTCCAGCAGATCCTTCAGTGTTTTCTAGAATGTTGCCACATCGTCCAACCAGATGAACTTCAGGGTTCCATTGTTCCATCAGTGAGGACTTCTGAAGTGACTGTGCACGGTGGTACACAGGCAGAGTCCACAGTCCTTCATTACCTGTAAGCTTCTATTGTAAAGCTTCGGCTGACACTGAGACAAGAGGACTGCCATTACACAGCACCATAAACTCTGCAGAGAAAACCAAAGGTTCTCAGTGACACATAATTTGTTTGGCAGATTTACCTGCCTCTTAATCTCTTTCCCCCACTTTCTCTCTCCCCCGCTCTATCCATCCTTCTTTCCCTCCCTTTCTTCTTCCCTTCCTCTTTTCCTTCTTTCTATGGTACTGTTAAGGATCTGACTGAAGGAGAAGGCTCAAGCCAGGTCAGTGTTCTACCACTGAGCTGCATGGCAGTCTCTTGTCTTCCTCCCCATACTGTTAGCAAACTGTCTGCTCAACTACCTGGGTTCTTTCCAAACTTTAAAGTTCACCACTTCAAAACTGCTTCAAGAACATAGAGCCAGGGTGTGTGCAGCAAGATAGTAGCTTCTTTATATGGCGAGAAGCTACATCCATGAAATCTCAACAATAGGAATGGCTAAACAAGAACTACCTAATGACAACACTAGTTGGCATGCCAGCCCAGATGCAGGAAATGTCACAAGGCCCTAGATGGACCTACAGGCCACAAATGGCTGTAGAAGGGAAGAACCAGTCTTCTCAAGGAACAATCACCTTTAGAGGCTATCTAATCCCAAATGATCAGTCATATATATACATATATGTATACATATATATACACATATATGCAACATTAAATGGACTTGACAATTTGTAAGGGGTGAGAGAGAAGATTATGCAATGATGTAAATGCAGGATTCATGCATGAAATTCCCCAAAAGTGAATTTTTAAAAAATTAAAAAAAGATTTGAAGTTTAGAAGTCAGTTTCTACTAGTTCCTGCTCTTAGAATTCTGGGTGTATAGTACTATTTTTGAATCTTTAGAAAAAATGAGGGATGGGAGATCATCATCCTTATCTAATAGGTCACAAAGCTCAACTAACCCATGTGTGCATGGGGGGGGGGAATGAGGTTTGGAAGCAGGCTCAGTCTCCCTGATCCTTTCTTCCTAATTAAACATACTGTTTGCTCCAATTGTTAAGTCGGGTCTCTTTTAGGTGCATACATGTGCAAGCGGACATGCATTGAGCTTCTAGAAGAGACACAAGAATGACACATTTGCATTTAATCAAAGCAGTATGTACATTTCAATATCATCCTTTCCCTCAACTGATTCAAATGACTTGAGACTATAAATTACCCCTGTCTTTCTGTTTGGCATCCCAAGAGCACATGTTAGCAAGTAAGTAGATTTTGTGGGGCACCTTGGAGTTGGTGGTATGAGAGTCAAGAGGCCAGGGTCATCTTCAGGTGCAAGTCAAGTTATAGTTCAGCTTCTACTATATGAGACCCTATTTCAAAATAATGTAATTAAAAGCAACTGTAGATTCTAAAACCAGATCACTGTCTTCCATGTACCTACTAGGAAATGCCAGAAAGGGTTCTCGCCCTATATTTAGCAACTCTAGGATATTTATAAGACTTACTAAAAAAAAAACTGAATGAAGCAGGCTGGACAGTTAGCTCAGCAGTGAAGAGCACTGGCTGCTCCTGGAGAGGACCTAGGTTTGATTCCCAGTACCCACATAGTGGCTTACAATCATCTGTAATTTCAGTTCCAGAGGATTCAAAACCTTCTTCTGCCCTTCAAGGGTATTTCACACATACATGCATGTAAGAAACACACATACATACATATACATACAAATATATATGAGCATGTTTTTAATCCTAGCACTAGAGTGGCAGAGGCAGGCAAATCTCTGATTTTGAGGTCAGCCTATGCTATGGGATAAAGCTCTTGTACATTACAAAGATTTGTCATTCATATTGGTTTAATAAAATACTAATTGGCCAGTAGCCAAGCAGGAAGTATAGGTAGGGTGACAAAACTAGGAGAATTCTGGGAAGAGGAAATGCAGTCACCAACCAGACATAGAGGAAGTAAGGTGAGAATGCCTTACTGAGAAAGGTACAAAGCCACGTGGCTAAACATGGATAAGAATAATGGGTTATTTAAGCTGAAAGAGCTAGTTAGCAATAAGCCTGAGCTAATTGGCCAAACAGTTTATAATTTATATAAGCTTCTGTATATTTATTTGGGACAGAAACTTTCATCTACAAGCCTGGTCTATATATGAGTTCCAGGACAGCCAGGGCTACAAAGAGAAACCCTGTTTTGAAAACCAGTCGTCATTATCATCATCAGCAGCAGCAGCAGCAGTAGCATCAAATAAATGAGTTTACAACTTGGATCGGGGTCTGAGGAGAAAGTTCAGTCATGAAAGTCTTTGTCTTGAAAACCTAATGGCCTGAGTCCAATTCCCAGATCCCAGATAAAAAAAAAAAGCTAGGAATGATGGCATCGACTTGTTTCCACAGTACTGAGAAGCTGGAGACAAGAGGATCCCTTGGGCTTACTGGTTCACCAGCCAGATTAGCATACTTGATGAGCTCTAGGCTAATGAGAGGTTTAATTTCAAAAAACAAGGGAAATATCACCTGAGGAACAATACTCAAGGTTAACCTCTACCCTCCATATTTACATGAGGTCACACACACACACACACACACACACATGAGAAAGAAAGAGAGAGAGAGAGAGAGAGAGAGAGCACATTCCTTTAAACTTGGTTGGCCAGCTACACATCAATAATGTTTTGTTTCTGACCCACCTTGCTCCACTCTGCAGTAGATAGAATGAATTATTTATTTACTTAGGGGGAGACTTGAGAGAGATTCCTCCTCTTCTCAGCATCTTCCTTGAGATAGGTCCCCCACTAGTTTTCTGACACCCTAGTGGCTCTTAGGGTACCTTAGACTGGTGGCAATGCTTACCCTCCCCTGTCTCACGCTGTCTACCTCATGTGGATATATCACATTCCCTATCTTGTAACCTCATAGCCTGCCTTTGCGAAGTTCTTGACATTCTCTGAGGCCACGGTGACACTCCTTTCCCAATGCCTCTGTCACTTTTTTAGTAACATGTGACATAGGAAAATGACAGGAGAGAAACTCAAGTTCTCTTCTTGGGGGAAAGGTTTGTGAGATCATGTACCCAACTCTCATTATTTTTTTCTCTTTAAATTTATCCTAACCACAGCACAAAAATAGTTTTTGTTACATGTGAATGGGGTATACTATAGTGAACTGGTGCATGTTATAGTGCGTAATGGTTAAGTCAGGGCAAACAATCTATCAGCTCAAGTATCTTGTCTTATGATGAAAACACGGGAAACCATTTCCCTGGCTTTTAGAAATGCACAGTAGTATGGCTGTTGTCTGCAGTCACTGTCCTGAGCTGTAACAGCAGAGCATCTTGTTCCTGTCTACACATAACTTAAAACCCTCTTCTTCCCTCATTGCAGCGCTCAACTTCTAGGAGATCAACCTTTTTGCATTCTACACTTGGTTTTATTTGCCTGTTTTATTTCACATCATGTAATAATCTCTAATTCCATACATGTTGTTTCAAATGGCAGGACTTCATTCCTTTTTATGGCTGAGTAGTATGACTGAATAGCTATGCATTTGGACGGCATTTACTTTAACTGTTCATCGGGTGATGGCCATGTTGATATTTCCATGTCTTGACTACTGTGGATAGAGCTGCATTGGACACAGGAGTGCAGGTATTTTCTCAACATACCCATTTCATTTCTTTTGGGTCTACCTGCGAGTAGGATTGTGGGACTGTACCATAATTTTATTTAATTTGGGTTCAACTTTCACAGTATTTTATATAATGACTATGTGAACTCATATTACATAAAAAGGGTTCAAGGGTTTTTTTTATTGTTGTTGTTATAATAGTCCTACTTACTGGGTGTGTGATAATAGTTCACTGGGAATTCATTTGTATTTCCTGATAAAATAGTGCTGGTGAGATTTTTGTCATATATCTACCAGATATATGAACAATGTTTTATTTATGATTTGATTTATCTTTTAAATTGTGTGTGTGTGTGTGTGTGTGTGTGTGTGTGTGCTTGTGTGGACATACATGTGTGAATACAGGCACACACACAGAAGCTTGAAACATCATGATTCCCTGGAATTGGAGTTAAAGGTGGCTGGAAGCCACCAGAGTTGGCTGAGAGAAATTGAACTTGGATCCTCTGAAAGAGCAATGAGTGTTCTTAACTGCTGAATTATCCCTCAGTCCACCCCACCCGGGACAAGGATATTTAAAAACTTTCCTGGAAACTTCTCTGGGATTCTTTTATCATTGATAACCTCTTAGTACACATTGATTGAATTATTAGCTGTTAACTATTTGTCTATTTTTTATTATTATCTCTAGTGACCACTAAAAATTATTGTCTCCAAATAGGGCATATTCGACAGTGAATGGATAATTTTCAGAAAAGCTTTATTTTGTTTTATTCTGCTCTTAATGATTCAATTTTACAATTGCTAAAATAACGTGTAACAAAGTTGGGGAACAGAAGGCCTAATGTGAAATTCAGGTGTATAATATCACTTCTTTAAAAAGACCATTTTTCTACTTTATCTTCTTTGCCTTCTTTTTTTCCCTTCCTCGGATGCTGTTTGTTTGTCTTAAATAAGATGCTAGTCAATAAATACAGCCCACTTTCTAGAGGTTTGGATTTAGTATTTTCATTTGTTCATAGCAGTTCAAGCAAAGGCTGCTCTCAAATTCCTGTTGAGCAAAGGCTGGTTTCAAAATCATGATGCCCCTGCCTCAGTGTCACACATGCTTGGACTGTGGTTGTGTACCACCCCAAGTGGGTTAAATGCACGGGACTGTAATTCACAGAAGTGAGCTGACTTTCAGCTTTAGAAGGACAAAGTTATCTAAAACCCAGTCAGCTAAGGTTAATGTATATGTGAGGATGAATGCTGTATAAACTGGCAGGAAAACAATGAATGAACTGAAGTGTGAACTAAATTATTTTAATTTTCTCAGCTGCAGTTTGGTCATAGGAAAAATAGTCATAATAATAGCACTAGATTGTAGCATCCTGAGATGAAATAAAATGATACAGGTGATTGCATTTCCTCCCAGATTTAGTTGCTATTCAGTTGCCTCAAATTGGTACTTTTTTCTTTGTCAACAAATTCTAAATGCATGACATCTTCATAGTGTGCCACAAGTGTGCAAATAGAATTCATTCAATATGAAAGCCTTAGAATCCAAATCACTTTTCTGCTAGAAACATTTAATACACTTTTAAAAATATTCTAATTGTAATAATATTAATATTCATGTGGTATATGTCTTAGAACAAAATTATAAAATTATTACATTTATTCTTTAACCCCATATGTCAAATAGTTAATGAGAATTAAGATATTTATACTCATAAAAATCCTATAAAATGATATATATATGTGTGTTCTGTGTGCTAAAATGAAGGTAATTCCAGCAGAAACTTGGTTCAATTATTATATTAATTATATAAAGAAATGGCTGAAGAAATAATGGATTGCATAATACAAGTTATGGTTTAACTGCCTAAAAATATCTTCACTTATTTTCACAACATCCTTACACATGATGCAGATAGTACTGGGTGGAAGTATTTACTTTACACAAACCTATAAATTAATGCATCTGACTACCAGCCTCCAGTGACCAGAAATAATCTATATGTTGATCTATAGGTCTAGAATCTATATGAGGTTTCTGTCCTGCCTGGTCCCACAGCCATTCAGTCCCCAAAAAACACACCTACATTAATTATAAACTTGTTGTCCTAGTAGCTAAGGCTTATTATTAACTAACACTTACATCTTGTGTTAACCCATAATTCTTGTCTGTGTTAGCCACATGGCTTGGTACCTTTATCAGTGAGGCATTTTCATCTTGTGTCCTCTATGTCTGTGTGAAGACTGGAGACTGAGCCTTTCCTCTTTCCAGAATTCTCCTATTCTGATCATCCCACCTATACTTCCTGCCTGGTTACTGGCCAATCAGCATTTTATTAAACTAATACAAGTGACAAATCTTTACAGGGTACAAGACCATTGTCCACAGTACCTATATCTAAGTACATAATCCTTCTTGATATAGGAATATAATAAATAACCAAGTAACATAAAACTTCAATAAGAGTGAAAGCAAACTAGGAAATTGTGTGTCTCAAACCACAACCATGGTCACTTCTTACTGAAGACATTATTTCTTGTATTGGTGTGTCTCTATGTTGATTCCTGCAAAATAGGGTATAATTTCCAAACATTATCCCATTTTCTATCAGATAATACAACTGAAATGTGCATCATCTTTTGTTATAGTTAAGATTCCAAAATGAAACTGTGCATGGAAATAATGAACAAACCAGGTTTAGAGAGAGGAGTAATAAGAGTCCATTACAAATGCAAGGTCATGGAGAGCAGAGCTTTATCCTATATTCCCAGAGCAGGTGTTGTCTCCTGGCTCCACAACACGCAGGTTTTCATTAAAGACCATATCTGAATTTCCTGTGTACCTCAGCTGGCTTTATACTCTTGGCCATAGGATCTTACATGCCTGCCAAGTAGCTGGAGCTCCATTTGTGTGTCATGGTGCCCAGAACAGAACAACTATTTACCCCTGTTTTCTTAGCTCATTGAACTTACCCTTGTGACATTTTTTTTTACAAATGTGAAATTTTTATGACTACAATATTGAGTAAACAATGCAAACTGGTGCCAGCTTCTCACAGTTTTTGGTAATTGAACTCACATTTTAGAAAATTACAAATAATGTACATGACAACTTTGGGCTGCAAAGATTTTTTTAAAAAATTAAATCCAGACATCACTAGGTCCCACTTTGTGTCTCACAACCATCTGTAACTCCAGTTTTATGAGATCTATTGCCTCTTCAGGCCTCTGTGGGTAGTAAACAGGCAGGCATTCATGGTGCACAGATATCATGTAGGCAAACCACACATAATCAGAAACACTCATTTTAAGAAACAGGAACAAAATCGATGAGTGTTGATCCTATAGGTATCTTTCTCCACTGTTACTGGTATTTTCACAACACTACAAGTATTTCCAAGCAACAGTGTCCATCCATTGATGTTTTCAGTCCTGTAACTTGATGCATATATGGCGATTCTGGGAGCTTTGACTCTAAAAAGGGTTTCATTAAGAATCCATTGCTTATTTAATATGTTTATATTATTGATAAAGTTTTTAAGATTTTTATGGTGAAAGATTAATCACTATAATTTCTTGATGAATTAACTTGGTACCAGGCATTGGGACAGTTAATTCTCTAGGGTTTAGCTCTAAGTTCTTTATATGTTTTAATATCTGCATGATTTACAGTATTGGTAGTTTTGTACCAGTAACTGTGAGATTTCAACACAATTGCTACAGGAAATCAGAACAAATAACGTTGTATGAACAGCCTGTGACTAGATGAAGGACACTTATTAAAGAGTAGTCATATAAAAATCTATAGCTGAAATATATTCAGTGGAGACTGAAATATTTGCTAAGCAGACAACATCCTTAGCTGCCACCCACTGAAGAGTAGCATCAGGGGCTATACTTCTGCTTAACTATCTCCAAGAAATAATTGGAAAGAACAGCCAGACTTCACCTTCCTCATCACAAGAACTGTCTCCTAGGAAAAAAATATAACTTTTAGAATGTAAGCTAGGCTACTATGCTAGTCTAAGCTAACGGGAGGCCATTATCAAATGAATACTGAATAGGTATTTTATGCTTTGCCTCTGACTTTTTCATGTCTTATATTCTTATGTAGCATCTATGATTTCTGTAGATTATCATATTTATTTGAATGTAAAATGCTAATGTTCTTTGTGGCATTGCAAGTACATGCATATCTTTACAACATAGGACTTAATATTTTAAAATACTTCTAAGTTAATGCAGAGTGTCTTGGTTGGTATTTGTCAACAACTTAGACATATGGGAAGAGGAAATCTCAACTGAGGGATTGCCTCTTTCAGAGCGGCCTACAGATAAGACTTTGGAAATTTTCTTGAATAATGGTTAATGTACAGGGCTCATATCTCTGTGGTCAATGCCATCCCTGGGATAGTGGCCCTTGGATGTATAAGAGAACAGGATGAACAAGCCATGGGGAACAAACCAATCAACAGCATTCCCCCAGGTCCTCTGCTTCAGATCCTGCCTCCACATTCCTGCCTTGAGTTCCTGTCATGACTTCCCTCCCTGATAGACTATAAACTATAAACTGAAATAAACCCTTTTTCCCCAGATTGTTTTCTCATAACTTATCACAGCAGTAACAAGCAAGAGACAACATTGAGTAAAGAAGGACAAATTGTCTCTTATGGAAAAAGCAATGCATTTTACAAATTATATATTTTTTCATTTATTTATTTGAGAAAGCACATAAAACAAAGGATGAGTTTTAGAAGTCTGTTTTCTCCATCTGCCATGTGTGGCCGTCAGACTTGGTAGCAACTGCCTTGACCCACTGATCTGTCATGCTAGCCTGCAAGACCATTTTTTAAAATCTTTATAGTTAAAAAACTAATATTTTATGAAATTAAAAGATTCATTCAAGAAAACTCACATGAATTCTATATATTGAGACTTGGTGTGAAACATTTCCTCTCTAATATAATTAACCTTGTCATTTTTGCCAGTGATCATGTTTTGTCTGCACGTATGTCTGCTGTATTATTGTGGGCATATGGCTTGTCTCCTTTTCTGTTAAAAAAAAGCATATGTTAGAGTTTTGAACTTTCTCAGGCTCCAGGAGAAATCTCATTTCTGAACTAGAAATAGGTTCTTGAATTTTACTCATTTTACAGAGCTTTGGTGAACTACATACCTCCGGGCCTGGTATCTCAGGACCTCACAGATTTCTGGTTAACCACAGTAGTTGGAAAATGTACTTTTTCTGACACCTGCAAATGGTGACTCAAATTCATGCATTTGTAATGAGATGGCCCTTGACTTCTTCTACACCCCTAACTTAAGGAAAAGAGGGATCTAACAATAAATGAGAGAGATTTTCATTACCTGGTCAATGTCTACAGCAGAAAAAAAAGCATATACAGTTTTTAAGATAGTCTAAACCACAAACCCACATAGAACAATAGACCATGTCATAATGACATTTAGGAACTATCTAATTGGACATGATTTCCTTCTCTTCTGAGGCTGATTTATTTTTGGAGATATGGTGCTATGCTGCAAACACTTTATATTTTCTGTGTAATTGTTGTCTAATTAGAAGATAGTGTATCTATGAATAACTATGATCAGACTTCCTTTCAATGGGAGGATACTTTTTATCTCCTTAAATAACTCTTAATGATGATGCTAAGCTTCAAATGAAGACAATTTAAATACCCATGACTGGAAGATCACTGCTCAAATAATCTGCATATATAGCATGGTTCTGTTTTAGTAAGACCCACACATGACATAAAATTATAACTGTCCAATTAAACTGATTGCAGGTTCCTAGGCATAGTTATTACTTATTTGTAATTGCCCTCAACATACAAATAGTAAAACATAATTTGAAAGCAAAAATTTTAGTACCAGGAAGGCTGTTTGTAAATTTTGTTAATGGCTATGTGCTCAGATGGAATTAAATTTAAAGTCAAATTATTTAAGTAAAACAATAAGTCATGAAGCTGAGTGTGATGTCATACACCTATAATCTTAGCAGCTGGGAACCTGGGGCAGAAAAAAATGTGACTTTAGCTCCAGCAATGATTACATAATAAAATCTTGTCTCAACAAAAAAAGAATACTTTTTATGGTTAAAAACAAAGGCCGGAGCTAGAGAGATAGATAGCTCAGATGTTAAGAGCAGTGACTGTTCTTCCAGAGGACCCAGGATCAGTCTTAGCACCCACATGTCAACACATAACCATCTGTAACTCTAGTCTGAGTGGTTATAATGTCCTCTCCTGGCCTCCACCAGCACTAAGTATCCATATAGTGCACAGACATGCATGCCAGCAAAACACTCATACATGCAAGATAGAAATACTAACTAGGAAAAGAAAAATGGCATAGTGAGTAAAGGCACTTGCTTTTCAACCTGACCTTCTGAATTCAATCTTAGGGATCCGCATGGTCCTTTACCAGCCATCCTCTGAGCTCCATACTCACATATGCACACACATAAAACCTTAAAAGGGTAATGAAAAAACACAAACAACATCTTGTATTGCCAAGAATAATGCTTTATTACATCATTCAAAGGATACAGGTCTTCTCAGAACTTACATAGTAAATAAGATTCTTACTTCAGATTTAAAGCAAACATTATATTCCTAAAATTTCTTGTTTACACATCAGGGATTTAAATGATGCTGACTTTATTGCTAAGCCAGAATTCTACTTTAAACAATAAAATTTAGGAAAAAATATTTATTATATTAGTTGTCTATCATAAATAAAACATTTGCTACATAGTCAACAAATACTGAACCATTTTTGAAGTTTTTCAGTTACAGAATTAGCATTACTTACAGGTGACCCAGGTGTCACATTTGAAATGGTACGTATACAGTATTTCAAACATACATAGATCTAATCTACATGGGGTAGTAGAAAAAGACAAGATCTTTTTGGTAGCATGGGGACCTTGGGAGAAGGTTGAAGGGGAAGGGAGAGACAGGGAGTGGAACAGAGAAAAATGTAGAGCTTAATAAAAATCAATAAAAAAGAGTACATTCATATTAACAGAATGTCTATAACATAAAGCACTTGAACATTTGCCAATAATTCTAGCTACCATTAACAATAACTTACGGGTTTTGTTAGAATAATAAAACATAAAGTTTATCCCCAGTGTGTTTGATAAAGATCTTTTATATTTTAATTATTAATACATAAAAATCAGCTATAAAGCATCTGTGATAACATGCTGCATTCATTTTAACTGGAGGCAAGATCAAGAATTTATTATTTTATTTCTCATCAGTTTGTATGAGAAAAACCCAGAGAATGTGCTCAATATTTTTTTTTGTGCTATGGAAGATCAATAGGTTTAAAAATAAACACATCAATTAGTATATGAATTAATACACAACAATATGCAGAGTTAGACAAAGTATATTCAGTGGAGGTACAAGGACTTGCTTTAACACACATGTATATGTGAGATAAAAGTAAATAAAAATAAGCCAATGGCTCAGGTGACATGTTCCTCAATGCTCTGTATGTAAAGTTGGCAAACTCATTTGGAACAGTAACAAGTATAAAATGACCCTTTTAACTGTTGAAAACATAGAGATTTTGTGTTAACAATTGGAAAATACATATTTGTGACAAATACCAAAATATATAGCTGAAATAATCAAATTCTAATCAACTCAACTGCATGCATTTTTAATTCAGCAGTGTTTAGGAAATGCCAAATCAGCTCAGAAATGAACAGCCCATTGTGCCAATCTCCAAAGCAGTCAGCTTTGGTCAGGAATATCAAGTTTGTCATTATTCAGTTATTTGCATAGTGTGAAGTTGGCAGGGTGTCTTAAATTTGCCTTCCATCAGTCACCATTTCTGAATCTCCTGCTGATAGACGAAAGCAGAGGACGTGAAGAAGAGGAGTCACAGCTTTATTTAACTATATTTGCAGTAGTACTCATTCGTGCTATGTGTGATGTAATGCTACACTTAGTGTGCATACGGTATGTGTTCTCTTTTTCTCAATATGGGTTGCATTTCTCCCCATGAGTACGGATGTTCAGCTAACTTGGTCAATTAACAGCTCTAGTGTTGGAGATATCCGAGATTGTGTGTTAGAGTGAACAGAGAACAATTGTAGTCTATTCTGTTCAAATAACAATAAAGGCAGAAATAATCTTTTCCATTTTTAAAACTGACCCAATTTCAACATGAGTATATTTTAAGTAATTCTAAAAACTAGAGGGAACATGTTGATATGTCACACAATTAGCTATTGCTTTAAATGTGATACATTTTATTTAAGAAACGTAGAACAGCAGTGGCATTATAAGCTACATATAGACAAATTGAGAGTTCTGGTACTCTAATATAAGATTTGCTTTTGAATTGCTCTGACATATTCTTCTATTCAAACCTCTATTTTAATTTCAGGGTTAGTGCAGTAAAGCTCAACTTGTATGAGTTATTCCTTCATGTTCATCTTTTATTCCAATGCAAAGCAAGGACTTTGAATATTGATGCACAATCTGTATCACATGGTTGATAATGTAAGGTCCTTTAAGAATCCTGGCAGTTTTAAGGAACTGCTGAAGTGTCATTAAGTTCAATTAGTCTCAAATGATTTATGAGAGTTTGTTCCTGTGTAACTAAGGATATGAAAGCAGTGTATGAACATCACTTGGCAGCCACTAAGTAGGGTGCTTGTTTGGTGTTGGTAGAGACATAAAGCTTGGTGCTCTGTAGAGAGTGACAATGAGGTCTCATGATACACTTGTGCACTGCATGGTACTAGTGTTAGGCCAGTTTCACTGGCATGACAGTCAACTGAAGTCAGAGCAAGCTCAAGTCCAAGAGAGTCATCTGCTTCCCATCATGTCTTAGCTACTTACAACTATCACTGTTTGTGCCGTCCGTGCCTTATGCCAATGCCAATGACTAATGTTTGTCGTTATTTTCACTCAGACTCATAAAATCTTTCTTAAGAAAGACCAATCATAGCTAGAGTGATGTTAGTCAAACTGTTTTCTTACAACATGGAATAATAAAAGCACTTAATTATAAGAGGTGAGATTGATTATTTATTTTGTTTTGAGTCTGTCTGACAACTGCTGCTTGTGGTTAAATTTGCTATGTGGTGAATTGAAATCCTATACGCAAATCTGTAAGAGATCTGGTTGATTGCATAATGCTTCAAAGTTACACCATTCATCCAAGAATGTAGGCAATGATATATTATAGAAAGCCCAAAAGCTAGGATAAATCTGACACGGGTTGGTTGGAGGTTCAGTATTTCTAGCAGTTAGATGACCCTTCATCTTCCATTTGTGATTTCACTTATGACCTCCGTTCCTAAGGTGAGAGTACATTGTTCATTGTGAGCCCATGCAGAAATGTTTAAATAAGCGAAGCAGCTCTTTGCAACATATGGAAGCTGAGTAGTGCATTAAATTATTGTCAAGCAAATGGAAAACTCATGGTTTTATTGTGCACTATAGCAACATAACAGGAATATATTGATTCTCATTTGTCCATGGCTTTTAGGTCTTATATCACCATAATTTGAAGTTATGAGTTTTTGAGTATTAGAGTAAAAAAGAAAGCAAAAATAAGTCAACAAGGATATGAATTTTGGTGAAAGAGCGTGATAAATGTTTGAACCATTTTTGACAATAAATGGAACAGGAGACAAAAGTTCCTGTGGAATAAAACATCATCTATCATACCTGATAGACATTTATAGGGCTTCTGCTTAAAGAATTATTGTGGTCATCTTCCAAGTTTTACCTTTTTAGGTTACAGGGAAGTTCAATTTTGTTACAAAGAGCCAGCATGGAGATACTCAATAAATATCTGTGGGACAATGCGAAGCTGAGTGGAGCGAACAGAACGTGATAGGAGAGGACCATGAGTTCCCTCCTGAAGTTCTAATTTTCTCTAAAGCAAAAGGAGACATGAATGTATGCACTGTAGATGGAGTAACCATGGGTTTTAGTTTACAGTTGTTGGCCTATTGTAAATCTGACCAGTACCACCTTTTCCTCCTTAAGATTTTCAGATGCATGAGAAAGTATGGTAACCTATGAACAATAATAAAAGGCTACCAGCATTTATTACCCATTTGTTAGATGTTTGCAAATTGCTAGAGAACTTGATATGCTTTTAATGAATAATGGATTCTTTATAATAACCCAATAAGACATCATTGACTGGAGACATACTGCTCAGTGGTAGATCATTTACACAAAGCCCTGATTTTTATGTATAACACTGAAAAAGGGAGAATCAATAATCAATCAAGCATCTTCTTATTCTCACATAACAGTTAAAGAAACAGAATGATGGAGAATAAAACATCATGGTGTGTTCTCACAGGGGGCAAGCCTAGATCTCAACCTACAACAGAAGATGGCATGTTCTTTTCCTAATTATCAGCTTGTGTAATTAATAATTTTGCTTAACATGTTCAAGTATTATTAGCAGTTCTACTTTCACTATCCCTAGCTCTTGTAACTGTGTTTTTTTAACGCCAAGAGCTCTTTAAGATGCAGGAAAAGCCTGAACTCGGCTGGATAGTAGTTCAAGTTACTAATGTTCCTATATTAATGAAAAAGATTTGATAAATGATGATTGGTTTATGCCAGACACTGTTATTTTGGCTGTTCCCTATGTTAAACCATAACTTTGTAAAACACTTCTAGAAGAAAAATCTGTGACTCTCATGAATACAAACATTGCTTCAGCTGTTAATACTAAATTGGTTCACAGGTTAAAAATGAAGATTGTGTTGTTTCCATGTATTCCAGGACTTCTGTTCCTGGGGATCTGGAATAACTGAGTATCAGGGTAGGGGACATAGAGTTAAGGAAAGTTCTTGGTGGAAGAAGAACTCCCAAACCTCTCATATTTACAGTCACTATCATGTACTGAATACTTGATGAGGACATGAACTTCACTTGCTGTTTGTCCTTTGCTTTTCTCTTCACCATAACTCAAGTAAGAAAAGAATCACCAGAAGTTTAGCTCTGCTGTGCTATACAGGGTATTCGCCTCTGAAATATCTAGGTATTTCCCCAGTTTAGAAATAGTTCTGAAAAAAAATTAATTAAACATGAATGATATTTATTCATAATTAACTTCATTGTGCTGATGTGTAAACCACAGAAATGCTACTATATATAAAGTCATCACTTCTAACAAATAGTGAAAGTTCATATGAGTATACATTAAGTTCTTTGTGTTATAGAAGGGCAAGTAAATATGACCAGGCTTATGTACAATATGATTACAGTTCACTTGGAGATAAAAATATGCCTACAAATATGAACTGGGTGCTGTCATTACAGGCTAAAGAAGAAGTTCATTTAGCCCGGGACTGAGGAAAAAAGGCATCCTAAAAGAGATGAGATTGGATGGAATGATCAGATGTGGAGAAAACGTAAGTGAAAAGAACTTTTTTTTTTCCTTAGCCCAAACTAGTAGTATCTTGTCTTTAGAGCGTGAGAGATGGCTCAATGGTTAAAAGCTCCATATTGTTCTTCCAGAGGACCTAAATTCAGTTCTCAACACCCATGTCAGGTTGCTCAAAACCACCTATTACTCCAGCTTCTGGGACATCTAATGCCTTTATCCTACAAATGCACATACCCACACTCTAATACATACCCCGCCCCCCACACACACATTTTAAAATAATAAAAATAAATCTTTAATGTTAAGGAAAGAGATATAACTTGCTTGAAATCTTACATATCATTACAGATTCATATATCTGTAATAAGTTGAGTCACTGCTAATAAACCCAATTTAGACCACAATCTAACAATGGCAGGATTTGTGTGCTATTTTTCAAATTTTGATTTTTAGATTGTTAGCATAGCAGTTAGCATGCTAGACTTTGTATATCACATAGTTACTAAGTGAGTGGGACAGTTCAGGCACTTGATTTATTCAACCCCCTTGCCTATGAAGCCGACAGCCGTATCTATGTAGAGATGGAGTAGTTTACCTATGGCAGTTTGGGGCTATTTTTGATTGTTTTTGTCTGGTTTTCCTTTGTTGTTGTTCTGGAACCAACCAAAGGCTTTCACAAGTAACACAACTTTCTGCAGCAAGCTTTTAGGTTTTTGACCTCCCAGAAGAAAAGGTAAAAATGGCAAAGGAGCTATAAGGAAGCCAGTGGCAGGCGGTACTCTTCTGAATGTACTGGTTACTTTTCTGCTGTTGTGATAAAACACAGTGACTGTAGACTCTTATACAAAAAAAAAAAAGCTCATTCAGGGTTATGGTTCTGGGACTCGGAGTCCGTGGTGGTGATATGGAGACAGCAGGCAACATGACCACTAAAGAAGCATCTGAGCTCACATCACAAACCACAAGCAAGAGGCAGAGACAACACACTAGAATTAGCAGGAGTCCTTAAATTCTCAAAGTCCAACTCCAGTGAGATGCTTCTGCCAACAAGGCCACATCTTTTAAAACTTCTAGACAGTGCTGCCACTGGGACTAAGAGATCACTGTCTGAAACTACAGAGGCCATCTCATTCAAACTGCCACAGCTGTCAAATCCTTTTCTCAGATCAGTCCCTCCACAGGAAGGAGCAAAGCCACCGAGCCTATTCATCAACAGCACCATGGCTTCCCAAATTTTCTCAAGCACCATCTGCTGGCCCCTGACTTTCTGTAAGAGATGGTTGGTTTCTCACTGTTTTGGTTGGGTCTGTTGAGAATGCTTTAAAAGTCACAACCAAAAATGTAACCGAGAATATTTACCTCACCCTACATATTGGCCGCGGTGAGATCAAACATCCTTAGCATCTGTTTCAGGGATGGAGAATGGTCAGATTCTCATATTCCCCCAGCGGATCTCAGGAGATGTGTTGAAACAGGTTCAGAGGGAGAAGATAACCGAAGAGTACAGAACAAAAAGAAGGCAGAATACAGATAGGAAAATATCACGGTGAGCTGATTGCAGAAAGCTTTGATCACTCAAACAGTGTGTCAATCACTTTGTAGAAAATGGAAAATACATTCAGGGTAAAACCATATTAGTAGTAAAGACAGCCACTTACTTTAGAATTAGAAAATGAGAGCACATAGGACCTGGAAGGGGGAACCTGGGCAGAAGATATCATAATACTAGGTCACTGGGGGCCTTCACCTGAGGCCACTTGAAGAAATTCTGACTGCACCTCCCCACTGATTGATTTTGATTCATTTGACCTTTATATCTAAAATATAAGGACTTTTAAAATGTGGTCTGCCACCCTAAAGTAATATCCAGTCAATTCTCAAGGCGACTGTATTCTCATAGACATGTGAAATTCAGGACTGAGTGAAACCTCACAACTTCACATGGTTCAGCAGAATCTTAGTGTTTATATTGGCTGCCAAGTAGCCCCATTCAAAGCTCTGTTCTCCTGGCCTCCTAAGTGGCTGGCACTACATTACCCATCCTCATCCTGGAGAGGCCTGATCTTCGTCAGAAAAACACTGAGAGGAAATCCATAATTACACAATTCATTATGTGTAGTGATTAAACAAGATCAGACCCAAAGTAGTTCATTCACCTTGGACCACATGAGAAAGCTGAAAATACAATGAATTTATGCCATCCATGTATTAATGAAAATTCGAGCATGGGCCATCGTATCCATGGTATGGTAACTATTGTTAGTTGTCAACATGACACCCTTGGGATCTCAGTTGAGGAACTACCTTCATCTGATTAGACCGTGAGACATTTCTTGATAATTAATTGATGAAGGAAGACCCAGCAAACTGTAGTAAGTGTTATCCCTGGGTAGGTAGGCCTGTGCTGTGTGAGAAAGGTAGCTGAGCAAGCTAAACATATGTCTCTATAATTAGCAATGCTGCTGACTGAGTAAATATTTAAAGAAGGTATTACGTAGGAGAAATAGTTTTTTGTTAGATTGTCTAGGTATGAGTCTTTCATTGACTATCAGCTAATAGTGAGTAAAGACCTCGGCCTTCTCCTTCCTTAAATGAAAATAAAATATATCCTTCTTTATGATTCTTTTCTGATGAAATAATCTATTTAATAAGCTATAATCACCCTGCCCTTTTAGAAAATCTCTGGCATGGAGAAGGTGCTTGGAGAGTGTGTTCTGGCAAATCAGCAGAGATTAGACGAGGCAACTTTTTAGTCTCCTAAAGATTGCACAGTGTAAGTGTACTTTTCTATGCTGAGCTTTCACATTGTCTAGAAGCCAGTGCCCCATTTGAATGAGTTTCTTAGAAATCCATAATAAAAGCCCATCAAAACAGCTTGAATACCAAAGCCCTGTGTCAACGAAAGGTATAGTAATTATGGTAAAGGGGTCATCTTGGATTCTGCTTATACTGCATCTTTTAAATGAGCATCAGATTTTTCTCCAGGCAGTTGCTATTCCTACAGAGGCAAACACAGATGGTGTCCAAACGTTCTACTCAATCCTTCTAGGCAAAAGCATTGATCAAAGTGCAGCAGGTCAATAAAGACTCAGAACA
>LOEQ01010029.1:39706-56834 GCA_001685075.1 Bramus lutescens | reverse complement strand
CGGCTGCAGGCCAGGGAGGGCCTGGGCAAGAGATGCGAGGATGACAAGGTAAGGTCGAGCCCTTTCCTCGGCCCTCCTAGGGGTGGGGTATAAATTAATATTAGCCCCCCCGGCGTTTGCCGTATGCCTTCGGCACGGTAGCCCTGGAAGCTCCCCAGCCCCCAGCAGTCCCGTGTGTTGTCAGACTTTCCCGGTACCAGCGCCACATTCTCCATTAGCTTCCAGAAAGGCTGGCTGTAAGTTCTAGTTCTCCAGAGTGGCCTACGTGTAGATGCCGCCTTTTCTCCAAGAGCTCAGCTGCTGAGCTGGCACTGGTAACCCTGGCCTGTATGGCCGCCTTACGTTCACGGCCATACAAATCTGCAGACTGCCAGGTATGGTGTGGGCATTGTCTCACCCTCATTCTGTGCAGACTGATCGATATTAATTTATTTCAGAATGGGGCCTCCCTTCCCATTCGGTGCTCAACATATATTTTTAAACAGCATGATTTTTAAAATCTTTGTAAGTCTATGTATTTTGTGAAGTATGTTTTAAAAACAAATTATTTTTGTATTGAAAGTGGTGAGCCACACTTGTGACTTGGACACCGTTAATCCATTATCTTCTCCATTTGAATTGTTAATGAAATTAGCCAAAATGGTAGAATCTAAAAATAAGTTCATAGGAACAGAATCTTATGTCTGTGTCATTATTATTCTTGAAAGAAAATAAGATTGGGTATGCTTAAGTATCTGTTAGGACTGGTGTTAAAGGCAGATAGAAAATACAACATTTTAAATTTTAAAAGTTTAAAACGACTGTGATTGTATCCTACTTATTTTTATTGGTTTTCACCATTTTATTGATAGTTTATAACTTAGGCAACTTCAGTTTAAAAATCAGAATTTTTAAAATTTCTTGATGGGCACTATAGTAGATGACTTTTCTGGGCTTTTAGAAAACAATTTTACATTTATTTATTTAGTTGCACCTACACACACATGCCAGAGAACATGTGTGGGGATCAGAGAACTGCTTTCTGTGGTCCATCCTGTGGCTTCCAGGGACTGAACAAACTCAGGTCACCTGTTTTGGCAGCAAGTGTTGCTGGCCCTTAAATTGAGTCTATGTGTGTTTGTGTGTCTTCACCTGAATGCACATGTGGATTTCAGAGGACAACACATAGGAGTCATTTTTCTCCTACCATGTTGGTCCTGGGAATGGAACTCAAGTTCCATGAGATTTCATGAGTTCCCAACCTTCTTACCCTCTTTGACCTTTACCTTGCTTCTTATTTCATGAAAACTGAGTCTCTCCATTGTTTCTTGTAACCCTTTCTTCTTGTCATAGTATGGATGTCCTCTGAGAGACACTTATGCACCTGCTACACACTTTAAAGCATGAACAACTCTTGGATACAGTAGGTGGAAACTTGTGAGAGTTTGGAGTGGTAAAGTAAGGTCTTCAAGATGGACAAGGACACCCTTTTGAGTTAGCTTTCTCTGCCTTCTGGTTGTGGATCAAAATGTGAGCTCTTGGCTTTCTTTGCTCTGCTGTCTGATGGACTTTAACCCTGTAAAACCCTAAGTGTTTGAGTTTTCTATTGCCTTGACAGAACACCCTGGCCAAGGCACCTTAGAAAAGAAAGCATTTTATTGGTGGCTTAAATTTTATTATTGTATGTGTGGGTGTTTTGTCTGCATGTTTTTCTGTGCACCACATGAGTGTCTGGTTCCCAAGGAGGCCAGAAGGAGGCTTTGGGTCTCCTGGAACTAGACTTAGGGTCTCCTGGAACTGGACTTAGAGGTGCTTTTGAGCCACCTTATGAATGCTGGGAATTGAAGTCAGGTACTCTGCAGAAGGCACAGAGGAATACTGGAAATGGCATGAATCTTTTGAAACCTCAAAGCCTGCCTGGAGCTGAATTTTTTTACTCTTTGGGGCCTGCTACCCTCCTTCCAAATAAATACTTAGAGACTTATCCTACTTATAAGTGCCTGGCCTTAGTTTGACTTGTTTCTAGCCAGCTTTTCTAACTTAAATTACTCCGTTTCTCTTTAACTAAGGTTTGCCTCTGGATTTTTACCCTTCTTTATTCTGTATTTCGTTCGTTCCTTCTTATTCTGTGGCTGAGTGGCTGGCCATTGTTGTCCTCCCTCGAGCCTAGATTTCTCATATTTAGTCTCTCTCTTGCCTGGCTATTGACCATTTGGCTCTTCATTAGACCAATCAGGTGTTTTAGGCAGGCAAAGTAACACAGCTTTGCAGAGTTAAATAAATGCAACAGAAAAGAATGCAGCACATCTTTGCATCATTAAACAAATATTCCACAGCACAAATGAATGTAACGCATCTTAAACTAATGTTCCATAATACCTGTCCCCAGTGACACACCTCCTTCAACAAGGCCACACCTCCTAATCTTTCCCAAACAATTCTATCAACTGGGGAGCAAGTATTCAAACATATGAGTCTATTGGGACCATTCAAACTACTTCATAGATTCAGAAATCCCAGCTCTGGAACAAGGAAGATATTTGCTTCCTCCATTTTATTGTGTCATTTCTACATGAGAATAAGAGAGCTTGAAAGTGTTCTCATTACTGTCCAGGAAAGTGGAGATCAGACCCATTTCTCTAGATTCTCTCCCAAGTTACTGTATTTTATTCTGTTCTGTAAATGACTTTAACTTGGAGGAGGTATTGGTTTGCCAGGACTGCCATAACAGTACCACAGACTAGATAAAGAACTTAATTTCTACCCAGGTCAGGGTATTGGCAAGTACTGGTTTTCTCTGAGACTTTTCACCTTGGCTGCAGGTGACTTGCTGCCTTATTCTGCCATGGAGTTCCCTGTGTGTGTGTGCATCCCCAGTGTCTCATCTTCTTAGATTCCAGACATTTTGGATTATGACCCCTGTTGTACACAACTGTTCTAAAAGTAAAACAAACATCATTTTCAATTTAATTGTGCCTGCATAGAAAAGAGCATCCCGTCTGGGCTTATTGAATTGCTTACTTCCTCTCATAAATGGCTCAGGAGGGTCACTAAATCTTCCCTGAGTGCTGAGCCACTCCATACCAGCTATTGTATGCAAGTCTGTACTAATTGTTCAGGGCGTCAGGGAGGGCTAGAGTCTATAGGCTGATGAAACCTAGGGGAGGAGGCTGCATCTGTGTGGCTGTAGGAAAACTTTCATTCCTCCTGAGTAAAGATCTTCTGGTGGGGGCCTTGGTCAGTGAAGGGGAGCACCACACTCATGTAAGTAACCCGTTATCTATGTGTGATAAGGAAATCCAGTAAATTCATTGGTTTCCCATGGGTAGATGTCTTTTATGTTTCCCCCTGAGGATGCATTTTAGCAACAGCCCCACACTAGTAACCTCATTTAATCACTTTATTAAACTCCAACTATGACCATATTCTGAAATCCTGGAGGTTGAAACCTCAATGTTCACCCAGTATTTTGGAGGAGTCAATCACATACACAATGTAGTCTTTTTTTTTTCTTTCTCTTCTTTCTGCCAAAAAACCCTCCACTCCATTACATGTACTGTATTTTTCTTTTTGTAATAGACAAGAGGCTCACTATAGACCAAGGCTGGGTCCAAGTACTGGTATTTATGTATGTGCCCTCCCTCAGCTTGCGATTAGATTCTTGATACTTTGTCTCATGCAATGCAGCAGATGGTCCGATTCAAGCTCTTGATAGGGGAAAAGAACTATTTGAGTGTAGACAATGTCTTCCTCAAAACTCTTGTTCTGTTACAAATATACATACACAAAGGTCAAATTTTGAAATTAGGTGTTGTAGCATAGGTCAGTAATCACAGCCTAGGGAGGTGGAGGCTAGAGAGCCATGAGTTCAAGGCCGACCTAGGTTACATAATGAAACTTTGTTTTGAGAAAAGGAAAAAACCCTCAGTTTTGAGGCTTGGAACTGAACAATAAATGACTCCTTTTTCTTTTAATTGTCACAATCCTGGCTGTGACAAAAAAAAGAATAGCTGGATGGTAGCACACACTTTTAATCCCAGCAGTCAGGAGTCAGAGGCAGGAGGATCTCTATGAGCTCAAAGTCAGCCTGGTCTACACAGAGACACCCTGTCTTGAAAAACAAACAAACAAAAAAGTGGGGTGGGGTGTGTGTGTGTGTATATATAAAATAGCTTTAGTTAAATGAAGAAAAGACAGAAAGGAGAATGGAGAGCATATTATATTTTTCCTTCAAAAATTATCTTCACTGTGTGTACTACACAGTGTATAGGTATATAACACCCACACACATCAAACCTATGTATGGCACACAGCAGATGCTTACTTAGAAACCCGGTCTGGGCAATAGGTGTGCCCTTTACCACACTATACTGCAAGTCTAGTATTTGTATAATCAAGCAAATTGCTTTTCTGTGCCTCAGTTATCCTCATCTACAAAAGGACAATGATAATCTTCTTACTCTTTGGAAGTTTAAATTCATTAAAATTTTTTATTAAAGGTGTATACCACCATTGCCCATCCATTTTAAATGGGGCTGGAGAGCGGATGCTTCATTGGTTAAGAGCATTGGCTGCTTTTCTAGAGGACCGGAGTTTAGTTCTCAGAACTCACTTGATGCTCACAACCATCTGTAACTCCAGTTCCATAGGATCTAAAGCCTCTGGCTTCCACAAACACCAGGCACATACATGGTGCACAGGCATACATGCAGACAAAACTTTATACACTGAAAATAAAATCAAGTAAATATGAAAAGGAAAATCTTAAATGGTGTCTTGGCTGTTATTATTATTATTATTATTATTATTTCTTTATTGCTTACTTATTTGTGGCTGCCTTTTCTCCAGGATGGGACTCTGTGTGTGTTCCTGCCCAAAATCAGTCTTTTTTTCCTGGATGTTGGTCCTTCCCATTTACTGGTCCAATTTCAGTTAAATTTAGTTGGTTTCTCCCATAGTTGTCTTATCTGAGTCCCTGGAGCTTGACTGTTCTCTGTATTTTAAGGATCAGCCTTCCATACTTCTAAAATGTGTCTGTACTTATGCTTTCCCTCCAGCTCACCTGTCATAATCTGGCCAGCCACTTTATAAACTAATTGAATTGCTATCTTGTGTAACTCAAAATCATGCAAAATTGGAACCTTCATTCTGAGCTTCCTCTCCTACTTTTTTAGTCTTGTACATGCATGATGTTCATGTAACAGTTATTAAAACAGGTTAGAATTTTGGGCTTTTCCTTTAAGCAGTTCTCCTCATAAGCAAACCCAAGCATCCTCAGACCTTACTTTCAGAATGGTTGTATCAATTATTTCATGAAGTCAGAAAATTGTTCAATCTTTAAAGTCTTCTGTAGAATGGCTCCAACCACCTGTGTCTTCCACTAGCTCCTGATCCAGGCTGTTCAAGACTGGTGATTCTGCTGAGTTTTGTCTCCATTTACCCTTTCTGTGTCATGATTGACTTCTGTCTTTCTTCCTCTTTCTTGGCTCATCCTCTTGATTCTTTTTTGCCTATCCCTCTTTATCCACTTTCTGAGCCTTCTATATTCACTCTGTAACTGCTAGTACTTCTGATCATGCTTTTTGGTTTTTATGTATAATTTACATTTATTGTTTGAGCCACACTAGTTTATTTGTTTAGCTAATTTCTTTCTTCGCGTTAACCTCCTCTTCTCAACATTGTGAGTTCCTTGAGGTCAGACTGCTTTTAAATTTTCTCCTATGGGGTTTCTAATAGCGCTTATTGTTGACTGAATGTTAAGAGTTCATTTGCCTATCTCTCCCATACCTCCTCCCCAAATCCTGTTAAAGTTTTAATCCCTGTTAATGTGATTGTCACTTTTGGAAATGGGTATAGCTTCTGACATTCCTAGGAGAAACTTTCAAATTCTCTGTACCTCTGGCTCTTACAATCTTTCTGGCCTCTCTTCTGCATTGATCCCTGAGCCTTAGAGTTGTGTTACAGAGATATCAGTTGGGGCTGGGTCCCATAGCTCTGTATTTTGATTGCTTGTGGATTTTTTTGTATGGTGTCCATCCATTGGAAAAAGAAGTTTCCTTATGAGGGGTGAGGACTATACTCATCTATGGATATAAGGACAAATTAGTGTAGTTAGGGATTATGGTGGCTTAGCAAATGCTGAGTGTGGGTTCTTCAAGATTCATGAACTCACTAGGCCTGCGTAGATGACTAGATTTCCAGTTCCAGACATCATTTACCTCTCATTGAACTGTTGATAATTCCAGTTAGAAAGCTATTGGTTACCAGCAAAGTATGTGTACCATTACTGTGCCGTAGGATTATCAAACCTTGTTGGTGGTTGTAGTTTATAGGATTGTTGGATTCTTCCCCTCTTTGGAAACTTTCATGGTATTTTCTGGTGCCATGAAAGCTAGTTCCAAGGGAGGAGGCTTTCAGGTTGGTTCTAGCTTAGGAGCCTCTGGGCCTTGTGTCTGAAAGCATGGTGTCTTCAGCAATAGGGATTTACTTTCCATCGTTGGGGGACAGCCAAGGGTGGTAAGAAGAGCCTATAATGTTTTAGAGTCTCTTGGACAACCCTGGTCAACAGTTCAAAAGAGGGCTTCTTGAACCTGGTGTTGGGGTTTTTGTTAGATGGTCTTTGGCACTTCGGAAAATTTCATTAAACTGTTTATGTATATTTGTATTTGTACACTTAAGTGTACTATAGGTATTTTAGGTAGCTGGTTAATAGTATGATTTCTTAAGACTTTCAGACATCCTTTCTGTATTTTATGTCCCCTTCCCTAACTAGAGCCCCCGTTTTTCCCATTTCCCCCTTCAGATCATTTGTACCCTGTTTTTCCTCCTCTCTTGTGCTTCCCGCCCCCATGGTCCCTTTTTTCTTTCCTGGTTTCTAAAGTTACTCCAGAATATGTACTCATACCTGAATATTTGGAGCTAGGATCCTCAGATGGGAGACAACATGCAACATTTGTCTTTGTGAGTATGGGTTAATTTATTCAATATGATCTTTTTTATTCCCAATCATTTACCTGGTTAGACCCTGGAAAAGGATAGGATAATCTTATTGATGTGTTTTTACTTTGGCTTAAAAAATATTTCAAACAAAAAACCAAATTTATATTAATTTATTTGTTTTTATTTTATATGTTTGAGTGTTTTGCTGCAAATATGTCTGTGCACCATGTGTGTGTCTGGTACCCAGTGAGGCCACAAGCATCCCCTAGAATTGGAGCTACAAATGGTGAGCTGCCATTTGGGTGCTGGGAATCAAACCTGGGTCCTTTAGTAAAGTAGTCAATGCTCTTGAAAATACCTTGTTGAGGGCTGGAGAGATGACTCAGAAGTTAGGAGCACTGGCTGCTCTTCCTTAGTTTAATTTCCAGCAACCACATGGCAGCTTATAACCATCCATAATGAGATCTGATACCCTCTTCTAGCATGCAGGCATATGTTCAGACAGAATACTGTATACATGATAAATAATTTTTTTAAATGCATTGTTGAGAATTTTTTACATCCATGTTCATCAGAGAAATTGATCTATAATTTTTCTGTTAGATCTTTGGTTTTGGTATCAGAGTTAATACTGGCTTTGTTGAAAGAATTTACAAGTGTTCCTTTCTTTTTCTTTTTTATGGAATAGTTTGAGGGGTGTTTTTGTTCTTTGGAGCTCTAGTAGAATTCTCTGTTGTATTCACCTGGTTCTGGTTTTTGTTGTTTTGTTTTTTAGTTTATATTGCAGGTGTACACCATTCCTGGTTTGGACCTACTTTTCTTTTTTTTTCCCCCCAAATATATACTGTCTCAAGTTTGCAAATCTAGTCTGTACAGGGAGGATGTGTAGCACAGTAGCAGAGTGCCTGCCTAGCATGCAGTAGGGTGTGTGTGTTTGTGTGTGTGTACATGTGAATAATCCAATCTAGGTCCTTGCAAATGTAGGTAAACACACTACTGCTGAGCTATATCTCCAACTGAAGCCCTCAGTTTGATCCCAAAACTGCGAAAATGAAACAAACTCCAGTCTTGTAGGGAGTGGGCAATTGAATTGGGAAAGGTTGGGCAACAGATGCAGGGTTGGTTGACAAGATGACTAAGTTCTGATGTTCTCTTGCAGTCAGCTGACTACAGGTAACAGTAATGCACTATGTGTTTCAAGATAACGGTAAGGATTTTAAGTATTTCACCAGCAAGAAGTGAAAAGCATTTGAGGTGATGAATACATTAATTACTCTACTTTGATCAGTATACATCAAACGTGTTTCAAAACATCACTTTGTGCCCTATGTATGAGTATTATATATCAAAATAAAATATAAAGCTAAGAAAGAAACTGGATGTTGTAAACACAGATTTAGCACTACAAATTACGTGTGGACTCAGTAATTGATGACTGATTTAGCAGTTTGCCCTGGTACTGAAACCAAAGTATGTCTAAATATTTGCTGGGCTACCCAACACAGATTACCCATGTCTCTGAGAGCACTACCTAAAGGTAGTGATCAAAATATTCTGATGTAAAATCATCCATCATCAACTCATTGTCTTTTTAGCATGAAGAGAATATTGTGTTTGTTTCCTGTATATTTTTTTTCTCCTACACACCCTCCCAGATTAGTTAATTTTGAGATGGAGTCTTGCTATATTGCTCAGTCTGGTCTTAAATCCTGGGTTCGAGCAGAACTACAGAAGCAAAAACGCAAGGTTCGTGTATGTAGTGACTGTCCTCATGGACTTTGATGGATTAGGCCTGTGTTTTAGTTTTGGCAGGTGCTGTCTACATGCTGAGTTTTACAGCCAGAATGGTACTTCCACCATAGAGTCAGTTGTACTAATGTCTCTGGGACTCTGTCACACTACACAGTCTTGGAAAAAAACCAAAAAAGTGTATATGACTGTTTTACTCTCTGTTATGTGTCTGCACCACATATGTACTGTGCCTGCAGAGATCAGAAGAGGCTGTTGGATCTCTTGGATCTGGAGTTACAGAAGGTTATGAGTCACCATGTAGGTACTGGTAATTGAACTCCCGTCCTTTGGGAAAATAGCCAGTGCTCTTAACCTCTCACCTCCATGTTATTGTTATCCTTGTCTTCCTTGCCTTCTTCCTCCTTAACAAGGACTTTGCTTCAGCTCATGGTTCAGGGGCTGTCAGGCTATCATGGCAGTCAGGGCATGGTGGCTATCGAGGCTCCCTTTGTTCGTTTTTAAAGATTTACTTATTTTATATATATAAGTGCTCTGTCAACTTTATGGCTGAAGAGGGCATTAAATTGCCACTCTAGATGGTTGTGAGCCACCATGTGGTTGCTGGGAATTGAACTCAGGACCTTTGGAAGAGCAGCCAGTGCTCTTAACCACTGAGCCATCTCTCTTTCTCCCCCCTTTGTTCATTTTATATCTGACGTTGTCGTTACTGAGCTGTCATTCTTTATGTACTCTAGGTGGCAAACTCAATCAGACATAATCTGTAATTTTTGTTCTCGATTTTGTAGGTTGTGTTTTCAGTTTGTTGCTAGTATTTTTTAAAGTTTTGACTGTTGATGAGTTCAGTTTTATATTTTTTCATTAGTTGTCTCTGCTTTTTATTATCAAATTTAAGAAATAAATATAAAAATCCAAGGTTATAAACATTTTTCCTGTTCTAAAAGTTACACAATTTTATTTCTATTGAGGCCTTTGTTTCATTTGAGTTGGTTCTATCAAAATGATGTGATAGAACCTTGCTTTGCATGTGGTTTATTCAGTTGTCCCAGCATGCTGAAGAAGCTTGTCATGGTTAATCTTGTTAATTGATTGGATTTACAGACCCTAGGGGGTTAGTAAAGCATGTCTCTAGTTGTATTTGTGAGAATGTTTCCAGAGAGTTTATGAGGGCTCTGACCTAAACAGTGGTTTCGTCTTCTAATGGATCCAGTATTTGAATAGGCTGTTGGGCGGAGGAAATCTTGGCCCTGGTCCATTTTGTACTGTTGTCTGCTTCCTGCCAGAAGGTGAAGAAGCTCTTGTGTCACATGCTTTTGTTGTTAAGATAGTCTGCTCTCAGTAGGCCCAGGAGCTTTGAAGCCAGCTGTACTTCTGAAGCTGACCCAAACAAATCCTCCTTCTTAAGTTTATAGCAGGTATCTTGTCGCTGTGGAAAAACTGACACAGGTCTCTTTCCTCCCCCCCATTAACTGTCTTGGCATTCTTGTAGAAAATCAGTTGATTGTATAGATGTTGAATTGTTTTTGGTCTCTTAGGACTGTACACTTAACAGTCAAATACCATACTAAGGGGTTTTAGTTCATCCTGAGGGGAAGGGGAATAATATAATAAAATTTATTTTGAAAAGATAAAGAGCTAGGTGGTGGCGCACGCCTTTAATCCCAGCACTTGGGAGGCGGTACATACCTGTAAACCCAGGAAATGAAAGCATTTAGAAGTAATGTTTACCTGGTGTGGAGTGGAGGCGCACGCCTCTAATCCCAGCATTTGGGAGGCAGAGGCAGGCGGATCTCTGAGTTCGAGGCCAAACTGGTCTATAGAGTGAGTTCCGAGACAGCCAGGGTTACACAGAAACTCAATGTCTCAAAAAAAAAAGTTTATGTTGAGATAATTTTCAGTAAAGTACTTGCCTTATAAGCATGAGGACCTACATATCCCAGCACCACCTAAAAGTGGGGGCTTCTAAAGACTAGAGAAGGGTTCCATCTGTGCAGCTATGGGAAAGCCCTCATCTCTATTGGGTGTGGTCTGTTGGTGGGAGAGCACCAGCATCCCCTCTCTTAAGTAGTAGCCCCCATATCAGTGCTCTGCAAGGAAGCCCAATTAACTAATAGGCTCCCTAGAGTGAACTTTGGTGGAATCATGCATCTGCCTGTTGTTGGGACCTTTGGAGAAGAGGTAGACTACATTGCTAATATCTCCTCTGGCAGGGAATTTGACTAACACTGTGTATGTCATGTATGTGTAGAAGTCAGAGGACTACTTGTAGGGGATAGTTCTCCCCTTCCATTATGTAGTTTTCTGGAATCAAGCTCAATCAATGGTCAGGCTGGATGGCAAGTGCCCTTCCTCACAGTGGACCATAGTTAATATTCTTTGTTTTGTTTTGAGACCGAGTCCCTTGTATTACTCTTGCTGTCCCAGAACTCACTCTGTGGACCAGGCTGGCCTCAAATTCAGAGATATGACTGCCTGCCTTTGCCTCCCAAGTACTGGGATTAAAGGCAGGCACTGACATTTTTTCAGGCTCGTAGTTGATGCTCTTGAAGAAGATAGCCACAAGAGAATCATTAACTATATATTCAGAGTGAAGGATTAAAGTAATTAGGAGAAGATAATCCAAAATGTACTTCCTTGTAGTATAATTAGCTCACAGCTACTAAAAAAAGAATGAAAAATTGACTGAGTGTGGCAACACTTGGCTTTAGTTCCAGCATTTGGGAGGCAGAAGCAAGTGGATGTCTGTGATCTTGAAACTAGCCTAGTGCAATTAATGAGTTCCAGGCCAGCCAGAGATGCACAGTAAGAAGCTGTCTCAAACAAAGAATTGGGAATACACACACACACACACACACACACACACACAAAACCAATGGGTAAAACTAACAAATCTGGTAAAACTTAAGATTACAGAACCAAGACACAAAAATCATTTCTGCTTCTTTTTACAGGCAATGAACTGTTGGAACATATTGTTAACAATTCTGTTTATATTAATAACAAAACAATTAAAACACTTGGGATTTTAAAAGGGATGAGAAACCCCTACATTGAAAATTACAAAACACTGATGAAGGAAATTAAAGAATACAAAATAATGGAAAGACCCTCCTGTTCCTTTATTGGAAGAAAGAATACTGTTAAAGTATCCACAGCAAAGACAAACATGGACTGAAAGAAAAAGGATTTAAGTTAATATCTCAAGCAAATGCAAACTGAAAACAAGTGATGTATCTATTCTGCTCTCTGATAAAATAGACTTAAAGCCAAATTAACCAGAAAAGATAAAGGCCATATATACTAAGGAACAGTTCATCAAGAACATAGAACAGTTAGACAGGCAAGATGACCTAGCAGCTTAAGGTGCGTCCTGCAGGTCTGATGATCTGAGTTTGATCCTGGGGACTCACACTGTGGAAAGAGAGAACCAACTTCAACAAGTTGTCCTCTGACCTACAAAGGTGTGGGCTGGCTTGCATGTCTCCACACACTAAAATCAATCAATTATTTAATTAATTAATTAAACAATTGTTAAAAGATTTATGCATCAAACTTTGGGGATCTCAACTTTATAAAACAAAACTAATAGACTCCAAAGTATACGGAAATTCTGATAAAATTATAGTAGATGGCTTTAGTTCCTCACTATCATCAGTAGATAAGTCATCCAGATTAAAAAATCTAAAGATTTAAGGACTGAGCTGTACATAGATTAAATGAATTTAACAGACATGTATAGAATATTTCATCCAGCAAGACTGAGATACATATTCCTCCTAACAGCACGTGGAACTTTCTCTAAAACAGATCATAGTTTAAACCATAAAGCAAGTCTTAACAAATAAAAAAATAAAAATAATCTCTTCTATCAGATCATACTAGAATAAAACTAGCCAGAGCGACATAGAGAAACCCTAACTCGAAAAACAAATGCTCCGTAGCATTTGAAAATATTTGAATCTTTCCCCTTTGCAGTCAAATTTTCTTAAAGAGAATTGCTTCTCTCATGCCTGCATTTTCTTTTCTACTCCTCACATCTCAGTATCTTTTCTCCAGTTCTCTATGTGCTTGGCTCCCATGACACCTTTTTTTCATTTTTCTGTTTCTTACTCTCATTTGCTGGATTCATCTCTGTTACCATTCTTTAGTATTGATCATTCATTTTAGTTTGAATCCTCTTCATTTTATTCTTTTCCTAAGTAACCATATTTGCTCACAAAACTTGTTATTCTCTACATGCCCATGACTCCAGAATTTGTATCATTTAATCAGAACTCCTTTCTGTTTCTTGTAGCTTACTTTCTTTTTGTTTTTTGAGCCTTGACTGTCCTTCTGGAACTAGCTCTGTAGAACTGACTGGCCTCAAACTCACAGAAACCTGTCTATCTTTGCCTCCTAAGTGCTGGTATTGAAGGCTATGCCACTACCACCTGGCTTGTATATATCTCTATCTCTAATCTCTGCAGTGTCCTTCACTACTGGGTGCTCAGTATTTCCTTGTGACTGGCTAATGGAATGAATTATTTCAGTGATTTAACAGACCAACAAAATACTTTGTATGCCTAGTCTTAGTGCATAGTGCACTCAGTAAGTACTTTATAAGTTATTGATTGAATGAATAATGAAATATGTACCACAATAAAATACAATTAATGAATAATTTAAAAAATGTGGTTCATTTTAGCCAACCATGACCAAAGACTTGGTTTGCTGATTTAAAGTATGTACCTACAGGACCAGTGAAGTAACTAATGGTTCAGCCGGAAAATGCACTTGCTGCCCACTGATGACCTGAGGTCAATCTCTGGAACCCACATGGTGAAGGAAAGAAACAACTCCTGCAAGTTTTCCTCTGACCATCGTACATGTCCACAAACATGCAATAAATAAGTTAATAGAATAATTTTTAAAAGTATGTAATTAAGACAGGTGTGCAGTATACTTTTAAAGCAAACACTCAAGAAGAGGCAGGAAGATTGCTGCGAGCTCAAGAGCACCCAGGGCTACATAACAAGTCTTTGACTTACGTATCTATCCCACTCCCCATGTAGCAAGGTATGGTTCCTACTACTATTTAAAGAGAAACAGATCTTAACGGATATGTAAAAGTTACAGATGTATTTGAAATGTTATTTGCATCTTACGTATGAAGTAAAAAAGGCTATTCTCTTATTAGATATGATACATGCACAGTGGCCACAAGCACTACAGTCTTTGGATTGGTACTGCTTGGAAGAGTATCCAGAATCTGTGCCTATGATTTAGGGCACAGGGCCCTCATCTGTGAAATGGAGAATATCACTATACCTACTTTGTAGAGTGGTTGTAAGCATTAAATGAGGTTATATAAAGAAAGAGAATTTATCACAGGATCTGTTGTAAAATAAGCATTTAATGTGCACTCATTATACTATAGCTTTGGCTCTTTTATGTGTATGAGTTTTGCCTAAATGTATGTATGTGCACCATGTGAGTGCCTGTTTCCCTGGAGGCCAGAAGAGGGCATCAGATCCTCTGAAACTTGGATTTACAGATAGTTGTGAGCAGCCATGTGAGTGCTAGGAACTGAACCCAAGTCATCTGGAAAAAGTGCTAACTGCTGAACCATCTCTTCAGCCCTAATTTAGAGCTTGGACATTGCTTAAAGCCCATGTGTTGAAGGCTTTGTTCCCTGTCCACAGTACTACTGTGAGAAGATGGAACTAGTGGTAAGGCCTAGTGGAAGCACATGAAGTCACTGGGGACAGGCTCTCAAGGGAAATACTGATATCCCAGCCCATCACTTCCTTTCTGTTTCCCAGCAGAGATGGACAGGCCTTTGCCTTGAGTTTCCTGTCATGTTGTGTTTCCTGTCTTGCCACAGGCCGAAGGGGCAAAGGGACCAAGTGGCTAAGAACTGAAATCTTTGAAAGGAGAGCCTAAATGAATCTTCTTGTGGTAAAAAGATCTAAGATAATATCATCCTTTTGCATTAACATTCCTGTAGGGGAATATTTGAAGGGTAGTGTGACCAGTATGCGGTTAAGATTCGGATCCACACAATCCACAGGTGTCTTCTGTAATATCTCTTCAGTGAAAGTCAGTGCTCTCTCAGCTTCAGCTGATAATTTCCTGGGACTATTTAAGCCCTTGTCACCATCTAAGGTTTAAATTAATCAATTCATCAGGTTTTATCCCAGTAGTGGGCTATAATTGGGAAATATCACCTAGCAATCTTTGGAAGTCATTAAGAGGCTGCAACTGATCTCTCCTAATTTATACCTTTTGTGATCTAATTTCCTATAACCTTATTTTATAACCTAAATAATTAATAGAATCTCCTCTTTGTATTTTTTCAGGAGCAGTTTGTAATCCCCAATAAGGCAATATTTTCTTTACTTCAAACATTCTTTCCAAAATATCTACATTTGAATCAGATAGCAAAATGTTCATGTAATGGTAAACTATAGATTCAGGAAATTGTTTATATCATTTTCTCCTTATAAGTTGATTTGAGTGGTAGCACAGTTATTAGTGGCACTCCATCTTCATACAGCTGCCATATTTTCTAGCCAAAAAGTATAGATGAGTAATTGCTGTACCTGGCTATTTTTTGGCATCTTTTGAGTTTTTTTTCCCCTAAAATAAAGATTTCTGTACCATCCCTAGGCTACTGAATCATATACTAGGTGGTGAAGGGGAAAGACTATTATGGGTTTTTTGTTGCTTGTTTCTTTGTGAATTTTGAAGTCTATATAACTTGCTTTATTTGTAGTGTAAATTGGTTTGAATTTGTAATTCTCCTGCCTTTGCTTTTCAGTGTAGAAAATGTATTTAATTTTTATTATATTTATTTATATTGTGTGTATATGTGGACCATAATACATATTTTAGAGGTCAGAGGATTACTTGTGAAAGTTGGTACTCTCCATCCACCATGAGGGTTCGGGAATCAAATTCAGCTTGTTAGGCTTGATGGCAAATTCCTTAAGCCACCAAGCCATCTCACCAACCCAGATTAAAAAAAACAAAAACATAATACATACATGCATACATACATGCCTGTTTACATAACTACTAAATATATTAAAGAAGATAGAATTGTTTGTAGAAATTGTTTTAGTGTGTGAGATCGAGTTTTAAAATGGGGGTGATAATGTGAGGCAGACACTTTTTGGTGTTGGAAACAAAGGAGAGAGAAATGATGGTAGCTTATTAAAAGCTAAGTATATGTGACCTTTGTAGTAATTGGTCATAACTGTGCTAATTGCCCAAGAACAAGCCATAATGAAAGTGCAGCGGACACAGCTGAGCCATATTCAGGGTCCCCAGATGAAAAGGAAAACAGAGCAACTGAGCTGGTAACAGCTGCCAAAATTAATCTAGACAAGCCGCAAGGGCTGGAGAGAGAATTAAAAGAATTTCAGAAAGAACTGGTAGGTCAATAAAGACAAAGTTTTAGGTAATAGAGGATGAAAGATGAGAGGCAGTGTATGAAATAGCTGGGGATAAATAAGAAGCATGCTAGGAAATCTAAGAAGATAATTCTTCCTGAGAAGAGTCAAGAACCTGTGCCTCAGAAGAGAGGTCATAGGAAGGACAGTGTTACTGTTTGGACATGAGGTGTCCCCCAAAACACTCATGTGTCTAGGGCTTAGTCCAGGGGTGGTGTTATTTGGGGAGACCTGGAAATTTGAGGAGATGAAGCTTGACTGAAGGAAGTAGGTAGCTGGAGGTGGGTCCATAGAGGTATTTCAAAGAGGAAGACAGGAAGAGATCAGAACAAAATACCTCAGAACAGCTCCCTCCCTCCACATGCCGTGATACTCTTTCCAAATACATGAAACCAGGCTACCTTCACTTGAAACTATAAAGTAGCATTAATCCTTGGCCCCTTTAGTTTCCTTCTCCATTGTAAGTACTAACTAATCAGCCCCACTTCATTTAGCTTCCATGATAGATGAGATACTGTGCTCTCAGGGCTGTAGAACTATAGATTTCCCTTAGGTTGTTTCTGCTGGTTATTTTGTCACAGCAGCGAGAAATGTAACAAGTGAGAAAAAGACATTGATATAGCATGAATAATACAATCTCAGAGACGGATGTTGGTGTTCAACCTGAAGATCAGAAAAGCAAAGCAGCTAGCCACTGTCTCTTACCTTTACCTCAGACCAAAAATGGGCGAGATCCTGTCTCCACAAATCCTGAAGACTCTACCTCCCACACTCCACTCAGTTCCTGTCTCTACCCCCTTATACTCCTGTCTCTGCCAGCCGTGTCATTCTTGTCTCTACCTCTCTAGTGCTGAGATTAAAGGCGTGTGATCCCAAGTGCTGGGATCGCCTTTTTGTGAGCTCTATTTCTCTTTTAGACAGATTCAATCTTGTGTAGCCCAGACTGGCCTTGAACTAATCTGTCTGCCTATCTCCTGGGATTAAAGGTGTACGCCACCACTCCCTGGCCGGTAAGACTGACTAGTATG
>LOEQ01010029.1:29576-39684 GCA_001685075.1 Bramus lutescens | reverse complement strand
AGTATGGCTGCTTTGCTCTCTGATCTTCAGGCAAGCTTTATTTATTAAAACATAACTAATATACCACTATCATTGACATGGCAGAGGCCAGAAAGAGTATAGTGAATACGCTTATTTTTTTAAGAGAAACTCCAATCCCAGAGATTAGTATTACAAAGAAGTAGAGAAGAAATAAACTCTTAAGACAATGAAAGTGTTGATGAAATTAAGTGAGGAAGTTCAAAAGTCTGTGCGGGATAAGGAATGTAGTTTAGTTGGTATAGTGCTTGCCTAGTATGTACTAAACTCAGAGTTCAGTCCCAGCACTACAAAAATCCAGCATTTGGAAGGTGAAGCAGGGTGATTAGAAGTTTCAAGGTTAGTGGGCAATGGTGGCTCACGCCTTTAATCTCAGCACTCAGGAGGCAGAGGCAGGCAGATCTCTGAGTTCAAGACTAGCCTGGTCTGCAGAGCAAGTTCCAGGACCTGCTCCAAAGCTACACAGAGAAAAAACCCTGTCTCAAGAAACAAAAACGAAAAATCCTAAGTGGCATTTGCATTAGAAATAAGACCATATGTAATTTTTGAAAAAAATTGTTTTTAATGGACAGCTTATGAGGAAACTGCTAGTAGAATCTGAGACCAGCCAAGCTGTTTTCAACATTACAAAAAGTTTTTTCTTTCTTTCTTTCTTTCTTTCTTTCTTTATCCATGGCATTTTGCTATATTTTCCACATTGGCCTTGAACTGCTGGACTCAAGGAGTCTTACTGGCTCAGCCTGTCCAGTAGGTAACTAAAGGCCAGTGTTCCCAGCCACCATTTTAGATTTTTGAAATCTGGACTGGTGTCTTCCTTAGTCACTGTTCTATTGCTGTGAAGAGACATCGTGGCCAAGATTGCTCTTATAAAAGAAAACATTTAATTGGTACTCGCTTACAGTTTCAGGGGCTTAGTTCATTGTCATCATGGCAGGGAGCAGGTGGCATGCATGCTGGCATTGCAGCCGTAGCTGAGAGCTACATCATGATCCATAGGTAGAGAGAAACTCTGGGCTTGGCATGGACTTTTGAAACCTCAAAGCCCACTCCCAGTGACATACTTCCTCCAACAAGGCCGTATCTCCTAATCCTCTTAATCTTTTCAAATAATGCCATTCCCTGCTGACTAAGTATTCAAATATATGAGCCTATAGGGACCATTCTTACTCAAACCACTACAGTGTCTATCTGATTTTAAATGTGATTTGGGTAAGAGATGGGCCATGTTTGTTGCTGTTGCCTGTCTGTCCACCTATCTACATCACTTTCTGTAAAGAAACTTGAAGGAGAAACATATATGATATCTTTCTTGTGTACATTAAGTAAGAATATCTTGGATATTTTAAATAAAAAGCCTGAAAGTGGGACTGGGGTGTAGTTTAGTGGTAGAACACTTCGCTGGCATGAGGCCCTGGATTTAATTCCCAGTGCCAGAAACAAGCAAAAGATCATTGTAAAAGCTAGTAAGGAGAGAGGGAGGCCATGTTGAACCCAGATAATGAAAATCCCTTTGTGAGATAAAGAGTAAATAATGATTTTTTTGTGTGCTGTTTCCTGTCTAGAAGATATTTAGAAGAAAAGCTAAAGTATTTCTAGAGCTTTCTAGAGCATTGGCAGTTTAAGTGTGTATGGCTATGTGATGAACCCAAATTAATTACTAATTAATTTATAATTAATCAGTAGTAATAAGAACCCAAACTAGGGCCTAGACAGATGGCTCAATGATCAAGAGCACCTTGTTCAGTTCCCAGCACCCATGTTGGGCTGCTGACAACTGCCTGTGACTCCAGCTCCAGTGATATTTATTTAGTGTCTCGTATCTTACTTACTGTGCTACAAACTCTTCCTTGGCTGGCTTGTCTGTGTGCCCCTCCCCCATGTGTATGTCTCATTTACATTTATTAAATGGGGGTGGGGTACATGCTCAGGCCACTGTACTTAACGTTAGACAACAGCTTCAGTAGTCATTTCTCTCTTCCACATGGGTTTTGGGAATCCAACCCAGGTCATCAGACTTGGTGGCAAGCACCTTTAACCACTTAGCCAAGGTGCTGCCTTCTATTCTTACTCTGTTAGTTTAGGAGTAATTGGACCTTTTCTGTAAAAAGCCAGGCAGTAAAGTACTTGAGGTTTTGGAGGCCATATACCATCTCTGTCACTATCACCACAGCTATCAAGTAGGCATAGACACAAACATTGTGGCACATTTCCCACAAAACTATTTATAGACATTGGAATTTGAGTTTTATATAACTCAGTATCATAAAATATTTTGGGGGAATTTTCCTCCAACCAATAAATTGTAACCAATGCTCTCTATAAACAGGCCTACTTTAAGAGACATTTTCTATTGCCTATAAAATGACTCTGTTTAGTCTTGTCCCCTCTGATCTACTCATCATACTGAAGCAAAAATTACTGCAAAATTGCAAATTGGAATCATGCTCTTGCTTAAAGTCCTCTAAAGATCCCATAAGTACCTACCTTCTTTGTATTTCCCTTGTGCTATAGACCTTCATTAATTTTTAAGAGATATATCTTATTATTTTCACTTAATTTATTATTCTAGCTCCTTGGGACTGATTGCAGCTCCTAGAATGTAGTTGCAATTGATATAACGTAAAATTAACCCTTAATTTATTTAGTGTGCTGTGTTCTGTCTGCATGTGTGCCTGCAGGCCAGAAGAGGGCACCAGATCTCATTACAGATGGTTGTGAGCCACTATGTGGTTGCTGGGAATTGAACTAAGGACCTCTGGAAGAACCATCAGTACTCTTAACCTCTGAGCCATCTGTCCAGCCCTAAAATTAACCCTTTTAAAGTATATAGTTCAGTGTGGTGTTTTAGAAGCAAACTTTATAGTATTACACAGATAGTCACCACTGTCTAATTCTAAAATATGCTTATTCTCCAAAATGAAGTCCTGTGTGCACATAAGAAGTCACTCTGCATTGCTGAGGATACTGCTCAGGTGTAGCAAATGTGTTTGTGAAAGGCTCTGGTTTATCCTTAGAGAGTCCTTGTTACCTTTTCTCCCCAGATGGCAGCCATTATCTGTCCGTCCATGTGGACTGGCCTTTTCAGTGTGTTTCATATGGACGTGATCAGAATTTTTTTTTGCCATTTTGTGGTTTCTTCTTTCACTTGCCTGTGTAGTATTTTCAAAGTGAAACTGTGTTGTGCCATACACTAGTACTTCATTCCTTTTCTATAACCGTCTGCCAGCCTTATTATTTAACTTCTTTAAAGCTCCCAAGACTTCAGTGAGACTGCTGGATCCCTGCACTTGGAACAGTTCTGTTTTCATCTGCTCTTTGTTTGGGGATAAACTTTCTCCTTAAGTATTAAGTCATTGGAACTCATGCTGAAGAATACACCCTGCCTGATCCTAAAGGTCCTTCCCTCTCCTTTTCTTCCAGCTCCTTTTCCTACTATTCTTTCTACTGTATCACCAGATAGTTAGTACTTTGGAGTCTCCTTATAGACCTCAGGCCTTCTTGACACCATACATTTTCTTGGTTATTTGCTCCTTTCTACTTGGTTCAAGCTTTACCCAGCCTTCAATTCCTATTTCAGACAGAATTCTTTCCATAAACTCTTTGAATTAATTACCTAGGAATTACACTCTGTAGGCTCTACCTTGCCTACTAATTCCTTGAAAATGCTCTTATGTTTTATCTGTTGTTTCATATTCTTGCCAATATGTTGGCACTAAATGGTAGGGGGAAAGGAATGTGTGTGACTATAAAAGAAAGTGTGAGAGCTGATGGGATGACTGTGAACCTGTGACCTGAGAAAAGAACCAGTTCCTACAGTTGTCCTCTGACCTCTGCGTACAGGTATACACACACACACACACACTAATAAAATGAAAAAGAGAAAATAGAGTATGAGAGAGGTCTTCATAGTGATGGAATAGCCTCTGTGCCTTGACTGTGACTGGGGTTCCCAGACGAACACACATGATTAAATGACACAGAACTGTACATACTCGTGTTATTGTCTCAGTTTTGGAGTCGTACTAATAGATGTACAATGGGAGACATTGTGTGAGGGTTATATGAGGTATCTATGCAATATCTTACACTTCAGATCAGAAATTTTTATTTAGAAATTGAGTTGGTATTTATGATCATTTGCCTCTTACATTGTTGCTTTTGATCAGTGTGAAGCTGGCCTGCTTTTGAGGAGACACATTTATAGTAATATTTTACTTACATTTTAAAATTAGGCAAAGCTTGTCTGCAACAAGAGCTAAGAATTTTAATGCAAAATAAGAGTATAAAAGTAGCTGGACAATGGTAGTGCACACCTTTAATCCCAACATTTAGGAGGCAGAGGCAGGAGTTCAAGGCCAGCCTGGTCTATAGAGCAAGTTCCAGCCAGCCAGGGCTACGCAAAGAAACCCTGTCTCAACAGAACCAAAAAAAAGTGTATAAAAATAAAACATGAAAATATATATATTTTTCAAGTACATATTTTAACTATTTCTTCAAGTGGGAAGCCTTAGTTTCAGTCATGTTTTGTACATGTAAACCTGAGTTTGATCTTCTAGATCCACATGGTGGAAGAAAAGAACCAATTCTTGGAATTGTCCTCAGACCTCTGCAAACGTACACACACACACACACACATGCATGCTCTTGTTATTAGCATTCATGTGTACCGACTCCCTAGAGGACAGTAACCACCACTTGGAATGCTGAGCATCCAGAAATACTGTGTTGCCCTGTAGAAGCCTGATAAGAATGAATTGCTTTTGATTTATAACGATTGTTTCAGACATTTAATCTTAGCTTAATATTGAGTTATTGGGAGGCCTTCTGTAAGATTTGGGGTGGGGGAGTCATTAAATGATGTTCAACTCAAACTTTAAAACTTTCGATAATTCAGGGATGGAGAGATGGCTCAGCAGTTAACAGCACTGGCTCCTCTTCCAGAGGACCTAAGTTCAATTCCCAGAACCCACATAACAGCTCACAACTGTCTGTAATTCCAATTCCAAGGGATCTGACACCTTCATACCAATGCACATAAAGTCAAATAAATTAAAAAAAACTTTTGAAACTTGTTATGTTGTGTATCAGGTAAACATTCCCATACAGTTTTAAACTAAACAGTGCAGAATTAGGATTTATATCTTAATTCCTTTGAAATAGAGGTGGGGTATAAATAGAGTTTTTGTTTTCATTCATGATCAAGTTCAAAGTGAATATGAGTAAATATGAATAAAACTACATATTCTTGGTGGGTGAAGTGATACACACATGTAAGCACTAGGGATGTGATGGCATGAGGATCAGGTATTCAAGGTCATCCTTGACTTTATAGAAAGTTGAGGCAGGTGTGGTGGCACACAGCTTTAATCCCAGCACTGGAGGCAGAGTCAGGTAGATGTGTTTGAGTTGAAGGTCAGCTGGTCTACATAACAGTTCCAGACTAGCCAGGAATATATAGATAGACCCTTTCTTGAAAAGAAAAGCGTAAGCCAAGCAAACATCGACAAGAAAAATAACATAGGGAGTTCAAGATTAGTTTGAGCTACATAGGGCATTGTGTTAGAAAGAAAGAAAGAAAGAGAGAGAGAGAGAGAGAGAGGGAGGGAGGGAGGGAGNAAGGAAGGAAGGAAGGAAGGAAGGAAGGAAGGAAGGAAGGAAGGAAGGAAAGAAACTACATATTATTAAAATACAAACCATTTCTTTTTTAGGTTAAACTACAGAGCAACATATCGTATCAGATGGCAGACATACATCATTTAAAGGGTAAGAAACTTTTTAATTATAGAGTAAAGGTAAAGACTACTTCATATTTGAAATCTTCAAGAATTAAGAAATAGATGATGAAAGAAATAAAATTTTTTGGACATAGTTACTTTGATGGCACAATATCTCTTTACGTTAAAATAAAAAAAGATCAGTTAATGTTGCTATACAGTAAGAGTTTGAGACCCACATTTTAATCTTGTGCATAGATAGGGTTCATACGATAAAATATTCTTTAAAGAGTCCTCAAAAAGGGCTGGAGATATGGCTCGGTAGTTAAACTGCTAGCCCTGTAGGAGTAAGAACCAGCATTGGAATCCACAGAACCTATGTAAATCTGGGCAAAAATAACATGTTAGCACCTGTAATTCCAGCACTCTGAAGGCAGAATAGAAGACAGAGACAGGAGAATACCTAAAAGCTAATGGGTAGATGTTATCTGCAGCTCTGAACAAAGAGACCCTGTCTTAAACAAGATAGTGGTCAAGGATCTGTACTTGAGTTTGTCCTTTGACCTCTGCACATATGGCATGACACAGACTTGTGCACAAACACAAAAAGTCCTCAAAGAAGGGCTGAGAAGGTTGGTCAGCTAACAAAGCGCTTGTCATGCAGTCATGAGGACTCGGGGTGCCCAGTGCCCACATAAAACACTGGATGTGGTACACACCTTTAATCCTAATACTGAGGAGATAGAGACAGGTGATCCTTGGAGCTTGCTAGCCAACTAGTCTCACAAAAACCTTTGAGTTCCAGGTTCAATGAGAGATTCTATATCAAAAAATAAAGTGGAGAAGAATAGAGGAAGACACTCAGTGTTTGCTCTCTGGACTTGATATGAATATGTATGCATTTGTACAAGCACATAACATGTACGAAAAATTCTCAAAGAAAATTGGACTGTAGTTTATGTGACCATGAAATTTCTAGAAAAAAGAGGTGGATGCTTCTTTTGCATTGTGTCTAACCTGCAAACTTTACCCATTCAAATGTGAGGATGCTTTTGTGAGATTCTCTAAGCTTAATGCATTGGACACTCTAGAGACAGAAAAAAACTGGAACACAGGAAAATGAGTAATAAATAAATTAAAAGTTCAAACTTTAAAAATACATTGTATTAGTTACTTTTTTATTACTGTGATAAAACACCATGACCAAAGCAACTTGGGGAAGAAATGGTTATTTCTTCTGAAAGATTATAGTTGACTATCCAGGGAAGTCAAGGTAGGAACCTGGAAGTGGGAATTGATGCAGAGGTCATGAAAGAGTACTGCTGACTAGCTTGCTTTCCATGGCTTGCATAGCCTGCTCTCTCACAGCATTCAGAACCATGTGCCATTTTGTTTTAGATGGAGTGATAGTTACAGCTTCTATAGAAAGAGTAGGCACAGAGAGCAAGTGCCACCTCACTTACCTGTCATCTTGCCTTTGGGAATTGGGGCATGTGATGGCTTAATCTTCATTGTCATTTTGACTGGATGTATAATCACCTGGGAGAAACAACTCCAGGCTTGTCTGTGAGGGTGTTTTAAGGGGAATGTAATGGAGGAGGAAAGATTTACCCTGAAATGTGAGTGGCGCCATTCCATAGGTTTTTTTAGAATTGTTTTTTTGAGGGGGAGGGGTTCAAGACAGGGTTTCTCTGTGTAATAGCCTTGGCTGTCCTGGAACTTGCTTTGTAGACCAGACAGGCCTCAAACTCAGAGGTCCACCTGCCTCTGCCTCCCAAGTGCTGATATTAAAGGCATGTGCCACCACTGCCCAGCTAGAATAATTTTTTTTTAAAGTTAAGGTCTTTCTATGTAACTAAGACTAGCTTTAAACTTACAGTGGGTGCTGGCATATAGGCATGCGGCACTAAATCTGGCACCCCAGGAATCTTATAATAGTGACCAGTAACAGCTTCACTGAACTTCATCTTTAAGCTCATATTAAGAAAATATAGTATAGCCAGGTGGTGGTGGCATATACCTTTAGTCCCAGCAATTAGAAGGCAGAGACAGGTGGATCTCTGAGTTTGAGGACAGCCTCGTCTACAGAGTGAGTTCCAGGACAGCCAGAGCTGCACAGAGAAACCCTGCCTCAAAAACAAAATCCAAAACAAAACAAAAAACCAGAAACTCAACACTTAGGGCAGAAGCAGGTGGATCACTGTGAATTCTAGGATAGCAGAGTTAGGTGGAGAGACCCTGTCTCAAAAAAAAAAAAAAAAGACTGCAAGACCATTGCAGGTAATACAATTCAGGATGTATCTAAGAACTAAAGTTTGAATCCTATTGAAACACTCAAGTGTTCTGTTAACATGGACCTGCTGAGGAACGTGGTTGGTAAAGGAGAAGTAAATACAGACTTCAAAGTTGAAGCCAAAGAAAAATGTAAAAAAAAAAATGGCAAAGTTAGAAAATGTGTGATTTTTGAAATTTCTGATGTCCCAGTGATGAAGCAGTATGAATAATTTTAGAATTTGAGAAAGTTGAGTCAGAAACTCAAGTTTTGTAGAGCAGAATGGGAGGTATTTGTTAGATGAGTGGTAAAAACACGTTTCTAGCTCTAAAGCAATCACTCAGAGATTAATAGCGCTGGCTACTCTTCCAGAGGTTCTGAATTCAGTTCCCAGCAAGCACATGGTGGCTCACTACCATCCATAATGAGATCTGGCGTCCTCTTCTGGCCTGCAGGCAGACATGCAGACAGAACACTGTATACATAGTAAATCTTTTGAAAATAAAAGCAAACATGTTTCTACAGTTTGGACGAATAGTAGGTTTTAGACTTGGCAGAACAAGTTTAATTTTGAGAACTGGTGTCATCTCAGCATTCCCTCCATGAGGCACAGTATGAAGAATGAGGAAGAGCTCAGTAAGCCCTGGAACTTGTTGACCAGACAGCCTAGTCTACTTAGTGATCCCCAGTGAGGTGAAAGATCTTGTCTCCAAAAACCTAAGAAGGGCTAGAGAGATGGCTTGGCAGTTAAGAGTACTTAGTACTCTTGTAGAGGACCCAGATTTGATTCATAACACCTACATGGCAGCTCATAGCCATCTCCATCTGTAACTCCAGGTGAAAGAGATCTGACACCTCTTCTGACTTCCAAGGGCTCCTACACACATGTGGTGCAGACAAACAGGAACACAATAAATAACAAAAACAACAAAGGTGAATGAGGAGCTATACTGAAAATTAACTGAAGGTGTAAGTCACAAACAATCCCACACCAGTTTGGAATTATGATTAATAGAATAGTTATTTATTTAAAGAAAAAAAACTTACACCATCCCAGACAACAGCCCTCTGCACGATCAGGAAAGGAGTCTAGTAGCCGGAAGCGGAGGGAGCAGGAAGCAAGAGAGCGAGCACATGGCTACTGCTACTTTTTAAAGCAAATGAGACCATGCCCAAGTGGGCTGGTATCTTAAAGTCTATTGGCTGAAGGAGTGGAAGGAGCTTCCGTAGCACCTCCCCCTTTTGTTTAAGTAAGATAGTTCTAAACCCAGTACAAAACAGTATACATTAGGAACAAATATTAAGAATAAGATTAGAATTCCAATCACCATAAACAATATTAAGCAAGGAACATATGCTAAGTGTTTTAACAAACATTGTATCCTTTGGAATCTAAGTCTTGTATAGGAAATGGCTTGGCTAGATCATAAGAGGATGGCATCTATGACTATCTAATCTTCAACCCTATCAAAGGGGCCTGAGAAGGGAGATATTACTTGAGCAGGCAGGGCAGTGGGAAGTACAATCAAGTAGCTTCCAGAGCAAGCAATATGATTTCAAACTAAAACCAATCAAAATAGACAAAAAAGGACATTTTATGTTAATCACAGGAAAACTCCATCAAGAGGAAATCTCAATACTGAACATCTGTGCCCCAAATACAAGGGTACCCTCATATGTAAAGAAACACTACTAAAGCTTAAATCACACGTTAAACCCCATACACTAATAGTGGGAAATTTCAACACCACACTCTCACCGCTGTACAGGTCTACCAGACAGAAACATAATGGAGAAATAAGGGAACTAACAGAGGTTATGACTCAAATGAACTTAACAGACATCTATAGAACATTCCATTAAAACTTAAAAGAACATAGCTTCTTCTCAGCACCTCATGGAACCTTCTCAAAAAATTGACCACATGCTAGATAACAAAGCAAACCTCAAAAAACTTGGAATAACCCCATGTATCTTATCCGGTCACCATGGCTTAAAATTAAAATTCAACAGCAACACTAATTCCAGAAATTAAATATGGAACTTAAATAGTGCTCACCTGAATCATCAATGGGTCAAGGAAGAAATAAAGGGGGAAATTAAA
>LOEQ01010028.1:8634-27706 GCA_001685075.1 Bramus lutescens | reverse complement strand
TACATACACATGCAGATATATATATTTCTTTAAAATATAAAAAGTAACTGAAACTAATTTATAGCAATACTAATTTTTCTGTTAACTAAGGAAAACTAAATGTGAATATTTTGGAAAACAATTTGCTCATGTCTACTGAATTATATAATACAAAAACTGTATAATCTGGGAATTCTACTCATTGGCATATACATTTAAAACTTTTAAGAATTCTGATTCATTAATTATGATTATCATTGCTACATTGCTTGGAAAAGAAGGAGTTTATAAAGAATCAAATAATATAACAATGGAAAAATAGACTTATGAATACTTTAAAAATTGCACACACACCAAAGTAAATTATAGTTATATTAACAATCTGGATACATTGTTTAAAATATTTTGAGAAAAACATTTTTGCTGATTTATTTTACTAATCATGGAAACATGTATTTTTTACAACATTTTGCATGGGTGGAGAATGTAAGACACCCAGTTGTGTATGTCTATGAGGGAGAATCAGAAATACCAATGGGTCTCGGGAGGCAAAGGCAGGCCTCGGGAAGCAGAGGCAGTAGGATCTCTGTGAGTTCAAGGCCAGCCTGGTCTGCAGAGCTAGTTTGAGGACAGGCACCAAAGCTACAGAGAAACCTTGTCTCAACAAAACCAAAAAAAAAAAAGTAATAACAATGGGAGGTACAAAGTAAAATACAGGACCTGCATTTGTAATTAAGATTATTAACGTTAAAATATTCTGGTTTATTTGTTTATTATTTTATTATTTATTACTCTTGAGCTTGAAACATTTTCTGATAAATTCTGTTCCCACATCCTTTTCCATAAAATTACAAAATGGATTCCTCTGCATCATGCTTAACCAGTAACTCAAGAAACTATAGAATTTACAGATTAGGAATTTTTTGGTTTGTCAACTCGACTGACCACAGGAAACAGTTTCGTATTCCTATAAAGTAAATTTGGCCATCTTATTTTTTAATTTTTTTTTGGTGAGTCTAGTTTTAAGTAATGCTGGTATTTTGTCATCTTGAGGTAAGCTCCTTTATGTCAGTATCTCCTACTAGATTCACACTTCACACACACACACACACACACATACACAAAAAGATTTGTGTATATTATATTAATGAATATTTCATGTTATTCTATAAACTATTTTATTGTGTCATGAATATATTATTTTTCTCATACTCCTGTTGAATGTCTTCTTAATTTTATTCTCTACTTTAATACTTTTGCTACTATAATTTAAAGAATCATATGAATAAAAACCTTCTGTTTACTAATTATTGTTATTCATTTTTTTACTTGCTTACTTACCTAGTTTTCTCTCCACCATAGTTTAAGACTTGCTCCACTATAAACTAACCCCAACAACTGTTACTCTCCCCTCTATGATTTTTTCACTATTTTGATTTTTTCCGGTCATACAGAGAATCTCAGGTCACGAGGCAATAGTCATACATTTCTCCCCTGGATCACTCATGACTTTCTTTTAATGATTGCCCTCATAGACTACATTTCCTGTAATCATTAACAGCCCTGATATTAGGCACTTTCTTAATTATCCTGAGCATCTTAAAGTTCATCATTGTCCTCTCGACACTGAATGCTTGTTAAAAATCCTGGGGGGGAAATTACTATAATTCACATCTTTGTCATATTTAGTTAAAATCTCAATTCTCTGCCACATTTCTTTAAAAGTCAAAGTATTTTCCTAGGATGTATAATGTATATATGCATTAATATATATTAATATGTTATAAATATTAAAAATAAGTAATGACTCAAAGTAGAGATAACATCTAACTTATGAATTTCGTGATACAAAAATGAAACTGAAGAATACTCCAATTTAAATCAAGTATCAACTGCACTTATAAATTTTTTGCTGTAAATACTCAAGTTATGTGAGAGCATTTGGATAAAATAATCAATAGAATTCCTACTAGGAGAATTAATAACTGTCAACGTGCATACATTTTGACATCTATTTTTTCAATAGTGAACAAGGGTTAGGAATAGAAAATACAAAGCCATCCTATTTATGGATTTATGGATGAATGTTTTATAGTGCTTACAGCAATGATCAAATAGGTTGTGAGAATTCAATTAATATAATGAAATGTGGGATAGTGGGCTGACTAGATAGTTAATCAAATAAGCACATTTACTGCAAAGCCTGATAGCATGAAAAAGATACATTGAACCCACTTGGTGGAGAGAACTGAGTCTCTCAAGGATATACCTGATGCTATCATGTGGGTCAGGATATATATATATGCAACCAGCACACATACATATGCACCTACAATCTTTCACATGAAAACACAAATCTAAAATAAAGAAATAAATAATAAAAATAAAGAAATACTATCAGTCAACACAAATGTAATCTAACAATTTTATTATCTTTGAGTAGCATCAGTGGTGTCCAATACAAATCTATAGCTCTAGAGTCTACTATATAAACTCAGCTTCTTCTCTAATGAAAAAAAAATTGCTTTCCAAAATATATTCTCAATATTCAAAATAGATTAGTATTTTAAAATTCATTCTTAAACTCATATGACATGTTAGTTTTTTGTATTTTTACTGCTGTACTCATGACACAATAGCTTTTCTTCAACTTATACATCATATATGGTGATCAGTAACACTTCCATATATACCCCTATCTCTCTGTCCTACCCTGATTCCTATTAACAAGCTGTATTTTACATCTTTATGAAGAGTTGTGTATAATTAGAAGACCTAGAAATAAAATAATCACAATTCTACTTGCCCTTTATTTTCTGAGCCAAAGTAAAATTAATGTATAAATGTCCAATATTTCATGACAAATGAAGTGTATTTTGTGCGTATGTGTGTGTGAATGTAAATATGGAAGTGTGTATTGTCCTTGGTGGATGCAAACTTTGAACACTTAATTGAAAAATGTGTTTAATATTTCAGCTATTCCCTTTGATTCTCAGTTCTATGGAAATATGTCTACAATATAAAACATGTTCAACAAAAAAAGCCAATGTACCTGAGCATTTGATGTGTTCATTTATTTTACATAGGCAACTTTATCATTAACGCATGGTTGGAAGCATTAAATTGTTTAATATAACAAAACCATTTGCCATTACAGTTTGGGTAACATCGTAATTTAATATTTTGCCTTTTATATAACTTTAGTTCTCATTGTGTGGCTAGTGTCGTCAATCTCTAATTCAAGTCATTTTGCTTTAATGGCAGAAAGAAGAATCTGCTTATTAAAAACCATAGCAGAGCAAATTAATTGTTCCTGAATAATAGTCAAGATTATTTCTTCACTTTACGCTTTTGTCTAAATTGATGAGATCCTCATGACGTAGTTGACAATTTTCTCTTTGTACAAAATTTGCAGTCAAGTGTTTTAAAGCAAAAAATGGGGAAAGTTTGGATTAACGTAAAACATTACCACTCTGTAGTACATGGGGATACTTACATTGATGTGATTGTGGGGAAAGAGGAGATTACATGGATGTGGCCTGTTGTTGCCAGGGGAACATCTTTCCTTTTGTTCCCTCAGGATGGATAACATATTTCTATTTCAACTAATTTTCCCAATGATAACTTCACATCACATCCATTTGCCACCATATAATGAATTGTAAATTGAAGTAAGAAGCAAGTATGAAAAGTTCACACTTCAGCAGCACTTAAGTGTTGGTATATTCTGAAAAAAAAAACAAATGCATATCCCTCAATAACTGCCCTTTTAATGCAGTTTGTTTTAGCTCACTGAGTGATCCAAAAAGATAAGAGTATAAATATCTATCACTAGCTGATTTTTTTTTTGGTTTTACTACATGTCTGCATGTTTGTGTACATCTGTATGTATATATGTGTCTACAGAGATATGGCTATATGGTTACTTAAGTTCGATATGAGAAATTCTATTAATCTGGATCTCTCTGTCCCACAGAATTGGGCATGCAGTGCCACAAGCATATATGCCTTGCTTTTTATGTAAGTGTTGATGTTTAAGTGTCGATGTTGTGAACTTAGGTCCTCATGCATAGCAAGTGTTCTTAATTCTTGACCCATATCACTAGTCTCAATTTTAATGCAATATTTCTATTAATTATTAGAGAACTTTATGCATGTATGCAATATTGTTTCATCATATTCACGTACAATCTCACACCTTCTAAGTCCTCCTAGATTCACCCTCCAGGTCCATAATCCTTCCCAATTTCCAACCTTTATAATTTTCTTTTCTATTAAGATACCTAGTTTCATTTGAGCTAAAGACTCACTAATAAAAATGGTATATATGCAGGAGCTTGGTTGTCTTATCTGAGACAATACCCTTAAAGGAAACTGAAATCCTTCTCCCAGAAGCCATCAATTATCCATAGCTATTCAATTAAGAGAAAGAGGTTTAGGGCCCCCAGCCATAAGCTGAAATGTTCACTGACTTGATTCTGTGTAGGTTTTGCATAGACAACCACAAATCCATAATTTTATGAGGAGAGATGCCATGGCATAAGCATAACACACTGTATTGCTGTGGTCTTCCCCAATTTCTGGCTCTTACAAGTCTTTCTTCATGGTTATGACCATTGCATCTTGGGAGAATGTTTGATATAAATGTACCATTTGGGACTGATAACTGCAGTTTGACTACTTGTGAGCTACTGTTGCTGTCCTCTAGTGAACAACAAACTTCTCTAATGGTCTCTGAGAGGTTCGTTAATCAATGAGTATAAAGATAAGAATTTACAATAAAGTTTTAAACTATATGAATCTTGTAAAATAATAGGATATGTTGCATCAACTAATAGGCTATCTCAAGAACTTGATGCTTCTGATTGTAGAAGCCCAAAAATATGAGCCTTTGCTTACAGGGATCAGCAATCAAAGATGGGTTTGATTCTTTAACAACAGGTGCCTAAGACATGGACATGTAGGCTTGGAATGCATATACTAAAGACAGATAAGTCTGGGAAATGGATAAGTGTTCATCTAAGGCAGATGTGATCATCTGTCCTGTTGTAAAAGCACAGGGTTTATTAAAATTAATAAAAAGGGAGGAATTGTGGAGGCCCAAAAATGTGAACCTATTTCTACCTTAAACAAAGATCAGAGTGTTGGAACTTACCTCTATTTCATCAAGGTTATTGTGTTTCTATGTCAAACAAACTTTCAACCTACTTTTAGATCAAAGAGTTCTACTCTCTCAAAGTTATTGTCAACAGGTGTGTCTAATAGTCAACCTTGTATTCAGGATTAGAGAAGTAGATATATTTCTACCTCAAATAGTCTAAGGACCCATCTACATTCTAGTTCCCCTAAAGAAGGTAACATTAGATTCCACCAAAGGAGTGAGTTTCCCACAGAATGTTTTGGTCTAGTGTGTTAGCATGATTTGTTTTATCCTAGCAACAGAATGTTTAACTATGGATGTAACCCATAACCTTCAACTGGTCTATTCTTTTTTGTGTGTCATTTTAATGCAGTTTTTAAAATCTTACTCCTACCTAGTAGGTTTGGTGTATTTTAGGCAAATTGAAATTAAATGTGGGTGATTTCAGTATTCAATTGAAATCCCTTCCAGTGCTATTCTATATGTTTCTGTTTCATAATTTTTATTTGTATCATTGTAATTTTCAATTTTTAATAAGTTATCTAAATTTCCATGGCCCTAACCTAGCAAGGGGAATTTTTATTGTGGCTGGTCCATGAGATATGATAATTTACTGTGTTAGGTAAAACTCTAAAATGTTCCACTTTCCAAGAGAGGAAAATTGCACAGAAATTGAATAAATACTTCTTAAAAACCAAGCAACAAATTAACAGTAGGACTGGTATTTAAAGCTGTGAACCTAAATTACATATCATATTCTCAATTGTTAGGGCATAGTTTTTTATTTCAACTTATTCAGAAAAAGTATATTTTCTCATTTTGCATGGCAAATCCATTTACCTCTCCATCACCTCCTTCCGCTTCCTCCACATTCTCCCCTCCCTCAACACATACCATCTCCTATCTACTCTTCAGAGAAGATAAGGATTCCCAATGGGGAGTCAAAAAAAGTCTAGCATGTTGCTTTTAGGCAGAGCCATAGCCTTTCCTACTATATATAGACTTGCAAGGTATCCCTCCAGGGAGACTGGGTTCTAAAAATCAGAACAAGGGGTAGGGATAAATCCTGATCTCACTGCCATAGCCCCACAGTCTACCCAGGCTCAACAGTTGTCTTCCACACTCAGAGGGCCTAGTTTAGTCCTATGCTGGTTTCCTCACTGTCTGGCTGTAATTGAAAGACTTCATTATCTTGGAGAAGTTGTTTCAGTGGGTATCCTCATCATTGTCTTGACCTCTGCTGATATTCTTTCTCCTCCCTCTCTTTGATTGGACTTTGGAAACTCAGCATTAAACTCTGCTGTTGTTCTCTCCATCTACTTCCATCAATTGTTTAATGTAGTTTCTATGATGTCATTTAAGATAGTCAGCAATCTGAGTACAGGGAAAGGCCAGTTCAGGCATCCCCTCCGCTATTACTTAGGGTCTTGGATGGGATCATCCATCTAGATTCCTGGAAACTTCTCCAGTGCTATGTTTATTTAACTACATAATGGCTCCCTCAGTCAAGATATCTCTTTCTTGATCTCCATTTCTGTCCTTCCCCCATCTCAAACATCCTATTCCCTCTAGTTCTCCTTGCAGCTCCCCTTCTACCAGCCTCCTCCCCTTCAACTTTTCATTCTCCTGCCACTCTTGTGCTCCAATTATCTCCAAAGATCTTGTCTATTACCCATTCCTAGGGGAGTCTATGTTCTTTCCAGGTTCTGGTTATTACAAATAATGCTGCTATGAACACAGTTAAACAAAAGTCCTCATAGTATTGTTCAGTATTCTTTGGGTATATACTGAAGAGTACTATTGCTGGATTTTGTGGTAGGTTGATTCCAAATTTTCTGAGAAAGAACCATACTGATTTCCAAAGTGGTTTACAAGTTTGCTTTTCCACCAGCAATGAAGGTATATTCCCTTACTCCTCATCCTTTCCAGAATAAGCTATCATTGGTGCTTTTAATTTTAGCCATTCTGACAGATATAAGATGGCATCTCAGAGTCATTTTGATTTGCATTTCTATGATGGCTAAGGATGTTGAACATTTCCTGAAGTGTCTTTTAGCCATTTGAAATTCTTCTGTTGAGAATTCTCTGTTTAGCTCAGTATATAATTTTTAATTGGGTTATTAAGAATTTTAATGTTTAATTTTGGAGTTCTTTAATATTTTGGAGATAAGTCCTCTGTTGATGTGGGGTTGGTGAAAATCTTTTCCAATTCAGTAGGCAGCATCATTTTTATCTTATTGATTGTGTCTTTTGCTTTACAGAAACTTCTCAGTTTTAGGAGGTCCCATTTATTTACTGATGCTCCCAGTGTTTGTGCTAAAGGGGATATACTTAGAAAGTATTCTCCTGTGCCATGCATTGAAGGCTACTTTCCACTTTCTCTTTTATTTTATTCAGTGTTGCCAGATTTATACTGAGGTCTTTAATTCACTTGGAATTGACTTATTTGCATGGAGATAGTTTGGATCTATTTGCATTCCTCTACATGCTGACAACCAGTTATGCCATCCCCATTTGATGTAGATGGTTTCTTTTTTGCATTGTATAATTTTAGCTTGTCAAAAATCATGTGTTCATATTTATCTGGCTCTTTAATTATACTCCATTGGTCAACCTGTCTGTTTTTATGAAAATACCAAGCTGTTTTCTTTACTTTAGCTCTATAATAGTGCTTGATGTCAGTGATGGTGATGCTTCTGGAAATTCCTTTGATTATACAGGATTGATTTGACTTTCCTGGGTATTTTGTTTTTCCATGTAAATTTGCATATTGTTCTTTTGTGATCTGTGAAGAATTGTGTTTGATAGGGATTGCATTGAATCTATAGATGACCTTTGGTAGAATTGCCATTTTCATTATGTTGATCCTACCTATCCAAGATCATGGGAAATCTTCCCATTTTCTGATATCTTTATCAATTTCTTTCTTCAAAGACTTAAAATTCTTGTCAAACAGGTCTTTCACATGTTTGATTAGTTATCCCAAGATAGTTTATGTTATTTTTGGATATTGTGAATGGTGATGTGTAGTAAGTAGAGGAGTGCCTGGCTAGCTTAACCTCTGAAATAACCATATCAAATTATATTAACTAAGTCACTGCCTGGCCATTAGTTCTATTGGCAGACTCTCAAATCTTGATTCAACCCATTTCTATTAAATCTGTGTATCACCATGAACTGGTGGCTTACTGGGAAAGATTGCGCATGTCTGACCTGCTAGCTTCATTGTGACAGCTCTCTCTGCCTCTGCCTTTCTCCCAGCATTCTGTTCTGTCTACTCTGCCTATCTAAGCTGTTGTCCTATCAAAAGGCCAAGGCAGTCTCTATATTTAACCAATGAAAGCAACACATAGAAAGAAGATCCTCCTATACCATTGTGATGTTTCTTTGATTTTTTTCTCGGTTTCTCTATCATTTTTATATAGGAGAGATACTGAATTTTTTGAGTTGATCCTATATTCTGCCATATTACTGAAGGTGTTTATTAACTATAGGAGTTTCCTGGTGTATTTTTTGGGGTCACTTATGTATATTACATCATCTGTGAATATAAAATGTTGACTTCTTCCTTTCCATTTTGTGTCCCCTTAAATTTCTTTATTTTTAAATTGTTCTAGCTTGAACTTCTATGCTAAATGGATATGGAGAGGGTGGACAGCCTTGTCTTGTTCATGATTTTAGTGGAATCAATTTGAGTTTCTCACCATTTAATTTGATGTTGACGCTTGGATTTCTATATATTGCTTTTATTATGTTTAGATATGTTCTTTGCATTGCTGATCTCTCCAAGAACTTTATCATGAATGTTTTTTTGTTTTTATTACAAATGTATTTATGTCAAGTGCTTTTTCAGCATTTAATGAGATGATCATATGGGTATTTTCTTTTAGTTTATTATATAGTGGATTACATTTATATATTTTCCTATGTTGAACCATCTATACTTCTCTGGAATTAAGCTGACTTGAACATGGTGGATGATTATTTGATGTGTTCTTGGATTTGATTTCCCAGTATTTTATTGAGTATTTTTTCATCAGTGTTCATGAGAGAAATTGGTCTGTAATACTCTTTCATGGTTAAGTCTTTATGTGGTATCGGCATAAGGGTAACTGTAGCCTCATATAAAAAGTTTGGCAATGTTCCTTTTGTTTCTATTATGTGAAATAAATTAAGGAGTATAGGTAATAGCTCTTCTTTGAAGTTCTGCTGCAATTGTACATTAATGCCACAAATCCCTGGGCTTCATTTATGGCTCAGAGGCTTTTGATGAAAACTTCTATGCCTTTGTAGGTTATAGGTCTATTTAAATTCTTTACCTGATATTGATATAATTTTGCTGAGTGGTACCTATCAAGAAATTCACAATTTCTTTTACATTTTCCAATTTTGTGGAGTATAGGTTTTTGTAGTATGGCCTAATGATTCTCTGGGTTTCCTCAGTGTCTATTGCTATTTCCCCCTTTTCATTTCTGACTGTGTTAACTTGCATATTCTCTCTCTGCTTTTAGATTAGTTTGGATAAAGATTTGTCTATATTGTTGATCTTCTGAAATAACCAGCTCTTTGTTTCATTGTTTCTTTGAATTGTTTGCTTTGTTTCTATTTTATTAATTTCAGCCCTCAATTTGATTATTTCCTGTTGTCTACAGCTTGTGGGTGAGTCTGCTTCTTTTTGTTCTAGTGCTTTCAGGTGCACTGTTAAATTTCTAGTGTGAGATTTCTCCACTTTCTTTCTGTAGTCTTCCCTTAGTATTGCTTTCATAGTTTCTCATAGGTTTGAGTACATTGTGCCTTCATTTCTCTTGAATTCTAGAAGTCTTAATTTCTTTCTTATTTATTCCTTGACCCAAGAATGATTTAATTGAGTAATATTCAATTTCCATGAATTTGTAGGTTTTCTGCAATTATTGTTGTTGTTCATGTCTAACTTTAAACCAAGGTTATTCAATAAGACACTGGAGGTTATTTCATTGTTTTTGCATCTGTTGTGGTTTACTTTTTTAATGAGAATGTGATCAATTTTAGAGAAACTTTCATAAGGTGATGAGAAGAATGTATATTCTTTTGAAATCGGTGAAATGGCCAGGTGGTGCTGGTGCACACCTTTAATCCCAGCACATAGGAGGCAGAGGCAGGTAGATCTCTGTGAATTCGAGGCTAGCCTGGTCTACATTAGCTAGTTTCAGGACAGGCTCCAAAGCTACAGAGAAATTCTGTCTCAAAAAAAAAACAAAAAAAAAGAGTGAGAGAGAAAGAAATGGGTGAAATGTTCTATAGATGTTTGTTAAGTCCATTTCAGTTTACAACTGTTAGTTGTCTTATTTCTCTGTTAAATTTTATATGGCAGTCCATTGGGGAGACTGGGTGTTGAAATCTTCTACTGTTAGTGTGTGGGGTTTGATGTACAATTTAAGCTTTAGTATTTTATTTTTTACATAAGTGGGTGCTCTTATATTTGGGGCATAAATGTTTAGGATTGAGACTTCATCTTGTTGGATTTTTCCTGTGATGACTATGAAGCATTCTTCCCCACCTATCGTAACTGATTTTAATTTGAAGTCTATTTTTCTAGATATTAGAATAGCTACTCCCACTCTTTTCTTAGTTCCATTTGATTACAAAACCTTTTCCCAACCCTTTACTCTGATGTAAGGTTTGTCTTTGTGATTGAAGTTTGTTTCTTGCATATGGATTTATCCTTCTTTTGTATCCGTTCAGCTAGCTTGTGTCTTTTTGTAGGTGAATTGAGTCAGTTGATAGTAAAATATTAATGTCCAGTGATTGTTAATTCCTGTTATTTATTTGCTGATAGTGCTTGTGTGTTTCTATTGTTTGTGGTTTTCTGTTATGAGGCTATCTGTTGCCTGTGCTCTGTGTGCAGTTAGCTTCCTTGGATTAGAGTTTTCCTTCTACTACTTTATGTAAGTCTGGGTTTGTGACTATGCGTTGTTTACATTTGATTTTGCAGTAGAATATCTTGTTTGCTGCATCTATTGTGATTGAAAGCTTTGCTGGGTACAGAAATCTGGCTTGAATCCATGGTCTCTTAGTGTCTGGAGCATATATGTCTAGGACCTTCTGGTTCTCATAGTCTCCATTGAGAATTTCGGTGTTATTTTGATAGGTCTGTCCTCATATGTTACTTGGCGTTTTTTCTTTGCAGCTCTTAATATTCTTTCTTTGCTTTGTAGGTTTTGCATTTTGATTATTATATGGTGAGTGGACTGTGTTCAATCCATTTGGGTTCTGTAAGCTTCTTGAATATCATTCTTTAGGTTAAGAAAGTTTTCTTCTCTGATTTTGTTGAATGTATTTTCTGTGCCTTTGAGTTTGAGCTCTTCTCTTTCTTCAATCATTATTCTTAGGTGTGGTCTTTTCATGGTGTCCCAGATTTCCTGGATAATTTATATTAAGAATTTGTCAGATTTATTATTTTCTTTTACTGACGAGTCTATTCCCTCTATGGTATCTTCTCCATTTCAGAATCTCTCTTCCATCCCTTGTATTCTGGTGGTTATGCTCGCGTCAGTTGTTCCTCCTCATTCACCCAGATTACTCATTTTCTGAGTTCCCTCAGTTTGTTTTTTCTTTGTTGCCTCTATTTCAGCTTCCAAGTCTTGAGCTGTTTCCTTCACCTGTTTGAGTGCTTTTTCTTGGGTTTCTTGAGATCCTTTAAGAGATTTACTGATTTCTTACACTTTTTTGTTTGTCTTTTCCTCCATTTCTTTAAAAGAATTTATTTCCTCATTAAGAATCTCTATCATCTTCATAAAGTTATATTTAAGATCATTTTCTTCTGCTTCTTCTGGGTTAGGATGATCAGGTCTTCCTGTTGTATGACCACCGGCTTCTGGCATTACCATATTGCTTTTTAGGTTGTTGAATAAAATTTTGCACTGGTGCCTACTCATCTCTTCCTTCAATTGGTACCAGTAGTGTCTTTGCCTCTTGGTCCAATCCTTGCAATTGCTATCTCTGTCTTATGCAGCTGCTCTTAGTCTACTCTGTGAAGTTGCTGTCTGTGTCTCAGGGAGCCACTGAGGTCTCTCTTGACCTGATCTCTTGGTTCACTCTGTGCAGTTACTGCCTGTGCTTCAGATTTCTTCTGAGATCGCAGGGGATGGGTGAGTTTGGGGGCAGATTGCGCATTGTAGGATACAGGGTCCGATCTATTGGTGAGGTGTTGGAGCAGCCTAGCTCCAGCAAGCTTGCCTGCTGGCTGGTTCATGAAACTGAGGCATGTAGGGAAGGAGCGTAGCATTTTGCCCTGGTACTAAAGGCGTAGAGAGTAGAGTGCCCAGCTGTCTGGCTGATCACTAACCTTTTGGTCCTCTGTGTGCAGTCAGTTGCTCCCCATGTTCAGAGTTCTTCTGAGGTTGCAGGAGATCTAGAGTACAATTTAGATGTTAAACAGTTGATATGTCCTTTACTCATAATGTTTCCTTTCCTTTTTATTGCTTATTTTTTATGACCTAGTTTCACAAAAGAATAGAGTTAAGGCTATGAAATAGAGTGCTAATTCTTCATGTTTCAAAAACTCTGAAATTAAATAAACAATGCTGTGAACACTATATATACAACAGCACAGGGAAGAGAAGTATCAGTATCAGCTTATGGTGGTAAGAAAGAATTTAGATATTTCCATGCAATAATAGGCTCCAACACTTAATTCAATTTTGATCTTTGTTTTAGAGGATTTCATTATTTATATCATAAATATTCAAACTAATTATACAGCTTCTTCCATCCAGAGTTTAATGTAGTATTCATTTACTCATCTGTGTAGTTAATACGTACTAAATATCAATATAAGATAATACATGCCTCCAAATAATAATAACGTTGTAAATATATAAAATAGAGATTATTAATCCTTATGATATTCAAAATAACATAGGGTATATGGGTGGAACAATTAATTATTTATTACTTAAAATTCATCTGTAGGCTGCATAGAATGAGCTAAGAAAGACTATGATAAGAGAGGTAATATAGGGTCACATTTTCCATTGTTTTAAAAAAATGTTTTTCATTTCTTTATCACAGGAAGGAAAAATTGTCAGCTGAAAATAGAATACGGGCTGAAGAAAGTTAATCCTCTGAAACATATCATGAATTTTTCCATTCCTGCCAAACAGTTTAAAATTTTCAAAAATAATCTTTGAGCAATTACGCAAACGTTAAGGTACCAAGTTTCTTGGATTGTTGAAAGTGTGCTCATGTTGGGACATTTTTGAGCATGTGACTGTTTCGTACTTATGGAGACAGTAAATAAGCAATGTGTAGATTTCAGCCAACCAGACTGATTAGATAGTTATTTGGAGAAATGTGGCAGAAGAAAGATTATAGGAGAATATGTGATTGTTTTTAGAGAAAACATGACAAAGGAAGAAGCCAAAGCAAGAGGTACTCCAGTGATCATTGCAAGCTTGATCAGCTAAGGGCTTGCAACTTCAGACAGCTCATTTGCATAATTTTTATGCATACATTAAGCCATAGAATTCGTTTATTTCTTTGTTTGTTTGAAGGGCTGTCATACACATAGAAGGTGAAAAATTGCCTTAATCATTAGTACCAGGCAATTGTGTTGGCAACAAATTTGAATTAAAACATCTTTAAAATAATCCTAATTTCTGAGTCAGGTGGTAGTTGCCCTTGCCTTTAATCCTAGCACTCTGGAGGCAGAGGCAGGCAGATTGCTGAGTTTGAGGCCAGCTTGGCCTAAAAGACCTAGTTCAAGGACAGGTTCCAATGCTACAGAGAAACGCTGTCTCAAAAAAACAAACCAAAACAAAACAAAAACAACCAAAAATCCTAATTTCCTTCAGTTTCAGACTTTTCTTCTGCTTTATTTTTTAGAAAATCCCTAGCGATGACGTTCATTATACAGATATACACATCTTTAAAGATGGCATTGTCTAAATAATTTATAAAATCATGTTTTAGTAATTTTAAATCATTTTTCTTAAATAGGGTATCTCACAGAACCTGAAACTTAAGAATTTGGTTAGACTTGCTGGCGAGCAAACCCCAAAGATTCTCCTGTTTCTGCCTCCCCACTGCTAGGATTAAAGGTACCATATAGAGCTTTTAAAACTGGGTGATATAGAATGATCCTTTCCCAATAATAACTTAACTGGCTTAGTTACATTTTTAGTCCTAGATATTTTAAAATTCAAGCAAAACTTTTAAAATAATATTTTGTAAAGTTTCATACCTAATGGAAATGACTTGCCCTCACTGTTTCCCCATCACTAGGTTGTGGTGCTGATGAAACAGAAAAAATGACTATTTTTGTGAGACTAATAATATATATAATATAATTATATAACAAATTATATTTATACTATAATTATATAAGAAATATAATGTGCAAATCATAACATGAAAAGTCACAAATACTTAACAAATTATATATATACCAAGAATCTTATTTTCGACTCTAGAACACGGATATACACAAAATTCTTTTCCTCTTATATCTTGTGAATTTTAAGATACTTTGTTCAATGGCAGTAAATTACAAATCTTAATATATTTAATATTTTTGTATTTCTGTAATTTATTCATTTATGTATTTGGATTTTCACTACATAATAGCTACCAAAACAAATTTGGAAACAGACTTAATATACATTGGCTTAGAGACAGGAGAACAAAATCTGTGCAATGCATGTGATGAAGAATTCTGAACTGTTTTCTAACTGGAGTTTATCTGTATTCAATAGCATGAAGAAGCCTTGGAAATATAATACTGACAGTTTATATAAAATTTAAATGGAGGCAGAAGGCTGGGGAGATTACTCACTTATTGAGATAACTGTTGGCTATTCCAGGAGACTTTTGATTAATTCCTAGCATCTATATAGTGGCTTATAACTGTCTATCACTCTCGTTACACATCAATGCCTGATTCTGGCCTCCTTGAGCACCAGGGACAGACATGGTAAACATATCTATATGCAGATACACAAAATAAAACGAAGTTAAAACAAGTTAAAAATGAAATGGGAGAGAGGGCCCTCACACATCACTATAGGTAAAGATGATCCTACCCTGAGGGCATGTATGTAGGAGAGTTGACTCCATCACCGCACCCAAGGCAGCTACCCAAAAGGCTTGTTCTGAACTGCCTGGCTAACACTCACACCTAAAACAGGACCTTGGGTTGACCCTCCTTGGCATTTACCCCATCTAGGTCCTGCTGGACTCGTGAATGGACAGGTCCTACAGAACAATACCCACAAGATCTCTAAAACACAGAATACCACAGAACAGCTGCACTGGGGATCCAGTGAGGATAGTGTACTAAAATCAGACACCTTGAACCAGACCAATAATTCACTGTAAACATTTATCAATCAAGCTGATGGGACAAAAGAGTGTACTATATATCTCCTGAAAGTCTCTAATGCCACCAGCATGGATGAAGAGGTGATGAAGAGTGAGGAGAGAATAAGAATCCAAGATTTTTCTGTTTCTGATATGGTTTTTGTTCTGCATTGGTTTATAACATTTTTTGTAGCTATTCTTGCTTTTGTTTCCTTGTTTGCTCATTTTATTTTTTGTTTTGTTTGCTTGCTTGTTAGTTTTTGTGAATTGGGTGCAACAGGGATGAGGTGAAGTATTGGAAGACAAGTAAGTGAGCAGAATTGGGGTACATGATGTGAAACTCCAAAAGATTCAATAAAAAAATGTAAAAGATTTAAAAAATAAAAATGAAATTCAAAGAGTTGTGTTCATTGTATTGAGGAAATGACAACACGTTGTATACATTTTATATGACATATAATTATATTTAATGTTTTAAATTTTTCAGTATTTTAATATTTTTCCATTATAGACAAAAATAGACTATTATGGCATCTTAAATTTTTATAACTTCATATTTGTCCCCATTACTATTTCTTTTCCTCATTCTACTCCTTCTAGCCACTTTCTTATTCCCAATTAGCTCTAATAATCTTTTCACTTATTTCATTAATCATTTACTCAATAATTATTATTAGGGTTGATGATAGAAGTATGTATGAGGGTTTATTCATGGCATAAGCAACTTGCCTTTGACTACACCACTGGGGAAATCTCTCTGATTCTTCCATCTCCTAAAACTAGAGAAATTTATAAATGGATTCATAAAGACATTTAAAAATATGAGAGTCTGTCATATGTCAGACCATTTTGAGAATTTTAACTGTCAAAGCCACATATATGATTTATTCCTGTTTATTATGACATATGTAAGCATTTAAAGATATATAAGTCAAAATTTGATCTAGTGTTAAGCATTGTAATGAAAGCTATTCTGTAGTAGCACATCTAGGTTTGCTCAAGACTACAAACATTAGTACAGCAGCCAAGGGCTATGACATTCAAGCACAGCAACCTGAATCAAAAGAAAGAGTTTTCTAATGGCAAGGACTCTCTGACACTATCTCTAAGGAAGTGAAATAACTTGGTTTGCTGATGTGAAATAAAATAACAGTAAATCAGGGATGTAGAGCTCACAATATAGCATGACACAGAAAGAGATCTCAATGGTCATCAGAGTTCAGCTATAGACTCTGGCTAGATGCCAAAGAATTTCAGGTTCAGAATGTATGAAATGAGGTGACACAGAATGTCTTTAACCAGATTGGTACGTGAAAAATATAAAGCTTTGAACAATTGCTCTTATGGCAAATTAGGACTTGAATACGGAGAAGGACCAAATATAGAAATCAGTACTCTGATTAGTAAGCAAAGAGATGCCGAAATTAGAGCTGAGGGCAAACCTTTTAAATAAATCTGCTTACACATTTCATAGCAATAATCTAATTATACAAAGATAATCATTACATATGCATAGAAGATAGATTGATTTTATTGTTTATTTCATAGTGAATGAGAATGTTAGACTTGAAACCATTTAAATATGAAGAATTGAGAACAGAATGTCTAAATATGAACAAATTGAACCACAAAGAGAGAGAGATAGAGATAGAGATAGAGAGAGAGAGCCTCATTGAAGGCAGCATGAGCTTGTCCAGAAAGAGTCTTTTCCTACTAGTTTCTCCTCTTACTTTAATTTCTTCCTTAATGTGGAGATTTTTTTTAACATTCTAAGAGTTACAGATGCTAGGCACTGTTTGAAAATGAAATGATACTTTTTATTTATGAGATCAGTTTGAGAGAATAGTAATAATATTTAATCTACCATTGTATCAAATGGTTTTGCCACAAGATGCACTTGCTGCCTTTTCATGACAATTTAAAATATACTTAGGTAAACCAAATTTCTGTTCCTTGAGTCTGTGTTTAATACCATTACTGTGAAACCATTAAAAGTTATATTACAATAAATCATTCCCAAAGAAATATACTAAAATTTTCTCAGTACAATTTTCTATCTCCCTTTTTCACTACACATCAATGAATTTTTCTTTATGTGCATATATCAAAGGAGAAATCAGAATCTAGCTGCTCAGATAAGAGGTCAGTTGATCCAGATTGAGTACTATATATAATCTCTTCTTCCACTCACAGGCAGCTTCTTATATACAGCTAGTGAGACTGAGATTCAGTTGTATCCCAAATCATTTGGTCTTTTCACTGGATATAGTCCACTGAGCAACAGGATATAGAAGAAAAGGTCAAATTTTGCATTCTTTTCTGCCAAAGTGTATGCTGTTTCACTGATCTAGCTCCAGCAAGGTTTTCCTTCCATGATTCCATGTCCTGCCAGGTAATCCAAGGCCCAGTGTCAATCACTTGATTTCTTTCTCCCCTCTTCATCTTCTTCCTCCTCCTTCTCCTTTTTCTGTCCTCCTTGTTCTCCTTCTTTCTCTTTTTCTTCTATTTGTTCTCATTCTTATTCTCTTTTTTTCCTGAAATCTGCTTTTTAATTCTAGCTTCCCTAATGTCTTTTATTTGGTTACACTTACTTTTTTTCTGGTGTAAATAAACAAACATTTACTGGAGGGACTTAAGAGCTTGCTCTAATACTGAGGGGATGTAAAGGTTAGTGAATGGCCACACAGTCAGATGTCGCACTCTCTAGCACCTCCCCAGTGGGACAAAACAAAGGGGCCCTCCCTCACCTCCCTCAGCTTTTCTAGCCAGCCAACATGACATTTCTTGTGACTAGGCTCCCGCCAAACCCAAACCCATCCACTGGACCCCCCAAGCTACTAACCATACCCTGCCTAAGAGATGAGAGCTTGCTATAATACTTAGGGGACCAAGAGTGTGCTACAACACTGAGGGGATTAAGAGAGAGCACAAAGAGAGCAAAACAGGAGAGAAAAACAAAAGAAGCTTTCTGAGACAGACATTGACAGTACAGGGCAGACCAAATAATCAGACAGCCACAGCAAGGATTGGACAAAGCTGCAAAGACACTGCTGGCCTTATTTGAAGAAAGAGATGGGTAGGCATCAATGCAAGAATTCCTCCAACAACAAAAAAAGAAACATGGTACCATCAGAATCCAGTGGTCCCACAACAGGAAGACTTGATCATCCTAACCCAGAAGTAGAACACTCATCCATTGTTGGTGGGATTGCAAACTTTTGAACCACTTTGGAAATCAGTGTGGCGGTTTCTCAGGAAACTGGGAGTCAACATACCTCAGGACCCAGCAATTCCACTCTTGGGAATATACCCAAGAGATGCCCAGTCATACTACAAAAGGATTTGTTGAACTATGTTCATAGCAGCACTATTTGCAATAGCCAGAACCTGGAAACAACCTAGGTGGCCCTCAATAGAAGAATGGATAAAGAAGGTGAGGCACATACATATTTTTGAGTTTTACTCAGGGGTAATAAACAATGACATATTGAATTTGGCATGCAAATGGATGGAAATAGAAAACACTATCTTGAGTGAGATAACCCAGACCCAAAAAGAAGAATAAGGTATGTACTCACTCATAAGTGGATTCTAGTCATAAATAAAGGTCATTTAGCC